>PVKN010003131.1:0-38742 GCA_004027915.1 Capromys pilorides
AGCTCAAGGCCAGCCTGAACTGCATAGTGAGACCCTGTCTCAAAAAGACAAAAAAAACATTTGTTTATGGCTTGCTCAGGCTGCACTGGGGGTGGGGCTCAAACCACAGTCCCTGCAGTTGCCTAAGCTTGCCTAAGCAGGTGCTTTAGACTGCTGAGCCATCTCGCCAGCCCCAAGACTTATACTCTTAACAAGCTGGGTGTGACCACTCACGCCTGTAATCCCAGCACTTGGGAGGCTGAGGCATGAAGATCATGGTAAGAGACCAGTATGGGTTACAAAGTGAGCTCATGGCCAGCATGAACTGTATAGCAAGACCTTATCCCCCCAAAAAGCCAGAAGGCCTCTGTGCATTTTCCTTTCTGGCCTTGCTGAGCCCCTGTCATGGAGAAGTCAGGAGACCTCCAGGGCCACACTGCTGTGGTGCAGGGACTCCTCACCCCAAGGCCTGGCTCTTTTCAAGGCAATGCCCCTGGGCTACTCAGTCACCCTGTCTGTGGTGCAGGAGGGCAGAGGCTGGGCACGGACGCCAGGGGCCCTGCACTTCTAAGGAGGAGCAAGGACTTCTGGGAAGACGGGTCTCCAAGCCTCCCCTGGGCTCCTTCCAAGACACTGAACCACACAGAAGGCAGGTGGCCCTGCGCACACTTGTCAGAGTCCCTTCCTGGTTCTCATCTTGGCCCAAGAAGTCTAAACTTGCAGCCCTAAAAACCCGTTGTTGGAATTCCACCAAGTTAATTCCAATCTACCACTCCCAGCACAACCCACGGCGATAACATAGACACTAAGACATATATATATATATAGTTATTGGGGAGCCAAGGGGCTTTAAGTCGAGGCATGAAGATGGCTTTCCAGAACCAAGAGAGCAACCCAGGACTGCACTGGGGTTTTATTTATTAGAGAAAGGGGAGTGGCTTACAAAAAGGAATTTTGGAAAGGTGAGCACTGAAGGGAATTGTGGGAAGAAGGTGAGCACTGTGAGCTGGGCTAGGTAGGAGGCCTGCATTCACCTCCACCATATTCAGAGAGAATATGCAAAGGAAATAATTTGCGTTATGCTATTGAGATAGTACCTAATATTTTGGGGGTCTGGTGCTTCAGCTCTGACGTTTAATCTTTCACGCCCCAGGAAGTCATAGCCTCTGTCTCGAGGCTCGATCCCAGCTGACACCGTGGAGCATTGGCTCTTCGTCCTGTTATCAGGGAAACACGTGTGCCATCTTCAAAAATTACCACCAGCACCTCGGCTAGACCAATACACACTGCTTAAGGCCAATTGAAAGGATAATGAGAAGTTCTAGCCAGCTCTGTACATTTCAATATAAGGAAATAGGGTCAGGCTCAGTCAAAATGGAGACAGTGGCTTTTCTTTCAAGGAGAGCTGCCTGGGCAGCCCTCCACACACGCTGCCTGCTCCACAGGCTGAGTCCAGGGGAGTGACTGAGCAGCCGCAGAATTCTGCCCTGCAGGATGACAGCGCAGGCCATCGGAGGCCAGAAATACCTGGTGCAGGAAGGAAAGAGGTGACCACAGGAAACTGAAGGGCCTCAGCGTCTGAGGGTTGAGCCAGACAGGCTGACATGGGATGGGAGAAAGGACCTGGGGGAGGGCACGGTGCCTGGCCTGAGAGCAGTGCCAGACGCCTGCCGCCACGTCCACACACGGCGCTCTGGAACGCCCAGACTCCCCTTGCAGAGTCCAGGAGGGGAGCGCAGGGAGCTGAGGCCGGGCTGCACTCGTGGCTTCGGTCCTCGCTGGCCTGCCTGTCAGTGGCATCTTGCCCTCGATGGGGGGGCCTGCCCTTCCTGCCTGCCCCTCTCATGTGGGGGCTGCTCTCATCCAGCTGCATCCCCAGTCACTTAGCTGCTCCAGACTGCTCCCTCTGGTCCCCACACTGCCCTTGGGACCTGGGTGAGCCACCACCCAGACACCTGGCTGGCTGCCCTGCCTGCCACTCTAAGCTGGAGCAGAAACAGAGTCCCTGAAGCCTGAGGGCCTGGCTGATGATGGCATCGCCTGAGCGCCAAGGCCGGCATCCCTGAAGAGGCAGAAACACAGGGTGGTGCATCCCCAAGCCCAGCCAGCCCCCCACGCGCTGGCACAGGAGTAGCCCCAGCTTGCCACCTCAGCACCTTCAGGCCGGTGTCCACCACCGGCGGCCAGGGCTCCCAGTGCCCAGGACACACAGGATTGATCCCCTGCCTCCCTGGGTCCTGGCTCTGTGTCACTGAGCCCAACTTAGACACCTGCACCAAAGGGTGAGCCACCTGCCGGGAACCTCTGGCTGGGACCTGCCTTCTCCTCACCCTGGATGCCCCTCCAGTGTGCCTCCCTGGGGTCATTCAGGGACCCCGAGTTTGGGCTATGTGATAGACCAAGCCCTCAGGAGACAGGAAGGGCCTCCAGCGTGGCCCCCATGAGCTTCCTGTGCAATGGCAGAGGTGTGAGCCCACGAAGTGAGAGTCTTAAATCTCTACGTAGGAGCCAGGGGACTGAGCGCACTGGCAATTACTGCCTGGCGTGGAGAAGGCTGGAGGGGCCTTGGCAGCGTTTCGGAGTAGGAAACAAAAATAGGCGCACAGCAGCCCACCCACAGGACAGCTGAGCTGTGCAGGAAATACCAAGCGTGAGTGAGGGAGGGGGCGGGAAACTGGAGCTGTGCGAGCTGCTGGGGAAGCCGCTGGGGAAGACAGTCTGGCGGGTCCTAAAGGGCCTAAACACAGGCCCCACGAGGCCTGCCCCCTCTGCCCAGAGGCGGAAATGGAAGCCTTGGAGAAGAGAAAGGACCGCCCACACAACGCGGGATCAGACAAGGGAATGACGCTGTGCCCGTGCCAGCTGCCAACAGATGAACCCACTGAGGCCCAAGGAGCCTGGGGCTTGTGGACCGAGGAGTGCCAGAGGGACACAGCACCACCCCAGGCCAGCCCACACGGAGCAGACCAGCTGCTGAGGACCTGGTCGGGCCCTCCCTCTTGGGCTGGTGAAGAGGCTCTGGAGCGAACAGAAGTGACAGTTTCATAAATTGCATTGTATGCTGTAAAGTGTTTGATTTTTATGTTGTGCTAATGTCACCAAAAAATTATTTTAAAAAAGAAAACACCAGTTTTTACACCTGTCAACCAGGTGCTGGTGTAAAGGGTCAAGGCTGGGAGATGGGGTGGAGTCAGGGTGAGCCGAGGAAAGTGGGCTCCCCCTCCTCTGAGAGCAAGTGGGTGTCTGCCTCTTGCCTCATACTGGGGGTGGGGGGCTTTGGTGGCCTCCTCAGGGCTCCAGTCACATAGGAAGCAGCCCAGGTGCCAGGGTGACAGCGTGGGGTCAGCCCCTGGGATATGACTAGGGTCCCTCAGGGTCAGGCAGGCAGGCCCAGGACAGGAGCGTCTCTGAGGACAGCCGTGGGTCAGGGGGAAGCCCCGATGGTGGGGAAAGAGGAGACAGAGAGGGGTGCAGCCTGGCAGGGGGAGGCTCCTCCTCCAGCCCCCCTAGAACAAAGGCAGCCCAGAACCTCAGGGCGGGCATCTGACCTATGTGACCATGAGGAAGAGCCGGTGCCTCAGGCCGTAAGTCTGAAGCAATTTGGGGAAACTGACGTGACAGCTGAGTGTGGGCCTGTGGGCCCTGGGCCTGGCCACACTGCATCCCTCCGTGCACCTATCTCCTGGTGGGGGGGGGGGGGCGCACGGGGAATTGGGGCCACCGAACACCACAGGTGAAACAGACGCCCCAGACAGGTCACGAAGCAGCGTCACGTGGGAAAGATGAGCCCATTCACCAGAACGCCCAGATTTAGCTGCGCCCCACAACTGTGCCTGGCAACCTTGGACCAGAGCAGCAGCAGCGGGAAGGAGGGGTGAGCCGGAGGTCACCAGGAAGAAACCTGGGGATGGTCTGTCTCCATAGGAGACAAGCGGGTACCCCATCCCCCAGCAGGCCTGAGGGACCCCAGGAACAAAGCTGGCCGTCCCCACGAGGGCCAGTGGCAGTGAGGGTCACGGCCCGGTTGATATCCAAGGTCAAATCAGAGATCCAAGGTCAAATCAGAGATGCGGC
Source organism: Capromys pilorides (assembly GCA_004027915.1). Taxonomy (NCBI): domain Eukaryota; kingdom Metazoa; phylum Chordata; class Mammalia; order Rodentia; family Capromyidae; genus Capromys; species Capromys pilorides. Next base: position 4,054 of record PVKN010003131.1, read on the forward strand.
TTGAAGAGGATGTCCCTATTGCTCTGTATGTCCCAGTCCACCGGGGCAGGAGGCCCCAGGGGGACGCAGGCCTTTTCTGATCGTCCCTGGCTCATGCTGGATGGCATGTGCCCACTAGGTGGCGCTCAAAGTCCCCACAGGAAAATACAAGCTCTGGTTCTGCAGAATTTTCAGACTCAGTAGCTTTACCTTGACAGTGGTGTGATGACTATGACAGAGAGATCGTATGTAACCTACGCACGGTGGCACCTGTCACTCACGTCTCAACAGTGCTCTGGAACAAGCCGATAGGTGCTGGCCCTGGTATGAACTGCCGAACTATTGTGGTGCTCAGCTAACGTGGCTGAAACCCTAAGACCACGGCTCACCTTCCCAGAGGCCACCTCTGCCTTCTTCCCCAGCCCAGTCCTAAATACAATTTCCTTTCACCTTTCCTACGCCACAAGGGAGACCCCGATCAGCTCCTCAGGTGTCACTAAACCTGCCCCTCAAATGCCACCAAAGTCCCTGAAGCCTCAGCCTCCCATTGTCTCAAGTCAGAGTGTCCCCCATCTTCCTTGGATGCTCTTTGAGTCTTTGGAGTCAACAGAGGCCTCTTTTCTCGTTCTTAGCTCTTTACTAGGCAGCCGAAAGCCTAACACACGTGTCATCTTAGGGAGCCCAGGGATCCAGTACTAATAACCAAAGGCTACGTTTGACTCAGATTTCTTCCGCTGTCATTTTCTTCTTTTCCCCAGGAGTAGAAACTGAACTTCCCTCTTTCTTTGTGACAAGACAGGGCCTTGACAAGTCGCTTGGGCTAGGCTCAAACTTGTGGTTCTTCCGCCTCGGCCTCCCTGAGTGCTGGGGTTGCAGCATGCGCCACCACCCCTGGCTTCTATTGTCCTTCTGTTGGAGGCAGCTGAATTAGGAATATTATGGGCTAGGCCCTCAAGGAGACAATATGGAGGACAAGGTGGCTTTGCAACTTTGGAAGAAACAAGCACTCCCGCTGTGGGCCAGACCTCCAGACACAACAGTAAACAAATCAGCCACATACTTCCCTAGGGATGGGCTCTGGGGACTGATTCTAAATTGGTATCAATCATCTTGAAAGAGCCCAACAGGAAGAGACCCTGTCCTGTGTTCATGCCTGCTTCCTACATGACTGGCTTCCTCATTTGATCCAAATTTAATCACCTTTACCTGAACGATTGCGCTTGTAGTCTCATTGGTTGGCCATAATTTCGTTCCACCTCTTGCCAACCTAAGCGAGTTCCCGTGGTCTCCACCTTAGACCCGCCTTACCACATGGCTTTACACTGTAAAAATCCTTGGAAGAGACAGCTTCCCAGGAGCAGCACCCTCAGGCCCGCCTCTGTCTCTCTTTCATTATTTATTCATTTTGTGGCTGGCTCAGCCTGCCCTGGTGGTGGCGCTGGCACAGCATGTGGTGCCGGGGATCGAACCGCAGTCCCTGCAGTTGCTCGAGCCCTCTTAAGTAGGCGCTTTAGACCACTGAACCATCTCGCCGGCCCCTCTGTCTCTCTTTCAGACTGGAGCTTTCTTTCCCCCAGTAAACACATTCTGCTCTTAAGCTGTGTTTGGTTCCTAAAATTCATTCTTTGGTTTTAGAGAACACAAGCTTGCCCCAGGTACCTTTCAGGTTGGGAGTTTCATTCCCCCCCTACCATTTCCTGGCGTCCCTTTTCTCTTCTGGGGTCCCCGATGACACCCACGCCTCCCCGGGCTGCTCTTGGCTGAGGTGGTTTGGGCAGGGAGTTTGCAAAGTGCTGCCTCTGGGACAAAGGCCACAGAGAAGAGGGAAACCCAGTCACACCCCAAATACCCCCACAGCAGCCCCACCAGCCCTGCTCGCCTGGCTGAAGCTGCAGCTGGCTTCCCTCTGAATTACTCCTTCTCCTCTCTCTTCCCATCCTGCGCTCCTCAGATGTCTTGGGGTCCCCACCCCAGTATCTGGAGATGGAATCCCAGGTCTTCACACTGCGCTCCATCCCTGGCCCTTTTTATCTTTTATTTTGAGACACGCTCTCGCTAAGCCACTAAGTTGCCCAGGTTGCACTTGAATCTTCCATCCTCCTGCCTCAGCCTCCCAGAGCACTGGGGCTCCAACTGTGCGCCCCACCTGGCTTTTCCTTTTTGGAAAGCCGTTTCTGTCCCACAGTAATGGGAACACTGGGTCACTGGGCAGGAGAGGTGGGGCCCTCTGCAGAAACAGCGGTGGCTCTGCGCTCAACTCCGCCCTGCCTCTGGGGAACGGCCACCCCCACTGACTGGGCACAGCCACTGGGCTGCCGGCTCCAGCTGTGCCTCTGGCAGGGCCGGCTAAGCGGTGACGGTGACGCTGGGGTTCAGGCAGTGTTTCTCCCAGCAGAAGGCTGCTTTTGGGTTGCCAGGGTGCTTCAGCCTCCTGGGAGGCCACCCAGGTTGTGAAAACCTCCTGGCTGCTTGTGTTCGGCCTCCCACGCCCACAGGGGTGGGGGTGGGGCTTTGCACAGGGCAGCAGCCTGCTCACCTGCATCTCTGCAGTGTGGGGTCACCTTATATGGCAAAAACCCAGCCACTGCTACCATGCGCACCCGGCACACACAGGAAGTCCTGGGTCGCAGTAGATTATCTGCTTCTCACTGGTGGCCAGGCAGTACTCACCACAGGGCCAGAGCAGCCCGGAGGCGGTGGGTCCATGCTCGACCCTACTTCTGGGGAGAGGTGGAGGCTGGAGGCTTCACTCCCAGGAGGATTCATAACCTCAGGTGGAGCAGGATAAGCTACCAGCTGGGTTTCCAGTGTGCTTACCATGAGCAAGCGCAGGTGACAGCCACAAAGGGGTTGAGGGCCAGGGCTGTGCTGGTTGGACCCACACAGCATGCAGACTAGTGGGGGGCACCTCAGGAGCCCCACCTATGCCAGACTCCATGAGGCTCCTGAGCTTGGCTGGCCTGCAGCTCCAGGCCTTGGGGTTCTCACTGTTTTAATGTGGTAGTACTCCTGCTCCTGCCGCCAGAAACACAGAGGCGACGACATCCAGGATTTGGAGGCAGAGTTCCTTATGTGGATGGGCGTGGACCAGCACCATTCCCAGAATAGGAGGCCCCAGTCTTGGTGGTCTGGGGCTATAGACTCACACAGTGCACAAGCAGGATGCAGCGGCGGCACGGAGCAGCCCGGCTGTCCCCCTGGTCCGCGCTGGCAGGGTGTGCGCGTCCTTACAAGGCTAGATTACCGGTCACCTGTCAGAACGCTAGATGAAGGGCTGGAAGCCCGGTGCAAGCAGATTTCCTGCTCGTTGGGCTCCACTGTCTTGGTTTCAGTGTTCAAGGAAGTAATCACACAGCCATGCAGCAGTGACAGAGTCAGGCAGTTTCAAAAGAACAAAGATTTTTATTTTAAAGAATGGCTTCTTTTTACAGATTTTTCCCCTTCACTCCTTTTCTGTGGTGCTGGGGACTGAACTCCAGCTACATTCCCAGCATTTTCTTCATGTTTTGAGACAGCACCTTGCGAGTTTCCCAGGCTGGGCCTGAACTTGCAACCCCCTGCCTTACCTCCTGCATGCAAGGAGAGACTGTCTCGGAAGCAAAATTAAAAAAAGTGACAACTACTAATGAGTCACAAAACCACAAAGGCAGCCAATAGTTCATAGTGGTTCTGTGACTGTGACACACTGCGATGGGCTCTGGCCATCCTGCACACCCCAGGGGGTGGGGTGGGGGGCTGGTCCAGGCCCAGAGAAGGCCCAGAAGGTGCCCTACTCCTGCCCCAGCTGCTGTGAGTGGGAAGGGGGACCCTCCAAAGTCAGGCACGGAGGCCTCAGCCCCAGGCCCCAGGAAGAGACTGCATTCCGTAGAGTAAGGTGGCACCTGCCTTCCTCAGCATCACCTGTGTCCAGGGTTTAAAAATCAGATGCAGGAACAGTGCTGGGGGGCAGTGGGGACTGGCTTTGGGTTGGGCCCCTAGATCCAACCCTCTCACCACACGGTCAACTAAGATCAAAATGGATCAAAGACCTCAGTGTTAAAACAGGAACACCTAAGCTGCTAGAAGATCAAATAGCTACAATTCTTGAAGATATCACAGTAAAAAGTGTCTATAGAATACAGGAAACAGAGAAGAGGCAGCCTGCAGAACGGGAATATATTTTATCCAGCTATTCCTTGGACAGAGGACTAATACCTAAAATATATAAAGAACTTGAAAAATGAAATCCCTCAAAATAAAAGAACCAGCTAAAAATGGGCAACTGAGATAAACAGGCACTTCTCAGAAGATGTGTGAATGGTCAATAAATACTTTCTGAGCAGGAGACATAGCTCAACGGACTAAAGCGCCTGCTTAGGCAAGCTTAGGCAAGCGCAAGGGCCGCGGTTCGATCCTCGGCACCACATGCTGCACCAGCCCTGCCACAAGAAATAAATAAAGGCTTTCCTTGTTGTGGGGTCAGGGTCTCTCACTGGGTAATTCAGACTGGCCTCGAGTTCACTGTGTAGCCAGGCTGGCCTTGAACTCCTTGTACTCCTCCTGCCTCAGCCTCTTATGTGCTGGGATTACGGGTGGGTGTCATCACACACCTGGTTGGTCAACAAATACATGAGGACTCAGTGGCATGAATGCCTGCCTGGCAAGCGCTAGGTTCTGAGTTCAATCCCCAGTACCCCCCCCCAAAAAAAAATACTTGAAAAAATTTCATTGCTGGCCATTAGAGAAATGAAAATTAAAGCCCTCACATTCCATCTCACTCTGGAAAGATTGCCCGCATCAGGTCATGGAACCAGGGCTGGCGAGGCTGCAGGAAAAGGAGTCCTGCTACTGTGCTGGTGGGAATGCAACCAGTACAGCCACTATGGAAAGCGGCCCAGCAATTCCCTAAAACGCTAAAACCAGAAATTCCACTTGGGCCAGCAAGGCCCCATCTAGGTATTGTCCCGGAAGAGTTAGAGACATCGTACCGCTACGACCCGTGCCTGTGCTCATTTACAGCAGCGCAGTGCATAACAGCTAAATCTCGAAGGTGGCCTAGACGTCCATCAGCTGATGGGCACTCTGTCACACAGAAGGACCACCTTGAGTCACTTGTAGGTCAACCGTGCATCTTGAGCCCACAAGGGTGAGTGAAATGAGCCAGGCACACGCGCTGAAGTGTCACGCGCTTTCTCTTAGATGAGGAACCCAAAGTATAAACAAAGAGGAAATGAAAGACAGATGGTAGGTGATGGAGAGAGAGCTTTTGCAAACAGGAAGGGGAACAAGAGTTGGAGAGAGGAGGGGAGAGGAGAGAGGGCCGGAGGAGGAGTGCCCTGTACGTCTCCCTACCGATGCACTGGCCTCTCCACCCTGATCAGCCACTGACCCCGAGGGTGGCTGGGTCCCCACTTGCTGGGGGAGGAAAAGTTCCACCCTGCATGCATCTCCAGCTCTGTCCCTAGGGGGCCTCGCTTGGGCTCCTGTCTCCATGGGCACCTAGGGCTCATGAAAAACGCAGACCCTGAAGGGTGTGATCCCAGAGCTCCGGGAGGCTGAGGCAGGAGGATCACAAATTCCAGCCTAGCACTCTGTACTGACTTAGCAAGACCCTGTCTCAAATCACAAAAAACTGAAAACCAAAACACACACACATGTACCTGCCCCGCTCTCCGAACTTGAGGCCCAGGGTTGGCGCCTGCAGTGTGTCTTAAGGAGCCCTCCTCGAGCCAGCCTGTGGGGGTCGCAGGTTTGGCCAGCTGTCAGCTGTCTGTATAAGATGTCCCAGGAGGCGAAAGCCCACGGTGGTGGCCCCCGGCCTGGGATCACCCTTCCGTGCTCCCAAACACTCATCCAGCAAAGTCTCTGGAAGTTTGGGAGGAAGGGGAGCACTCCACATGGCCCCAGGTCCACCCTCCAGGGGCACAGAGTCTGCAGGGCTCTGTGTGGCTGTGTAGGACCACCCGGTTACCCTCTGCACCCTGAAACGCCGGGCAGGTGTGCACACGTGTGCACGGACATGCACACACACGCGGCACTCACCAGTGTCACACTCATCCCCTGCCGTGGAGCACGCGTGACAGCGCCCACACAAACCTCTTTCTAAGGTGTCCTGCTGAGGGACACCCCGAGTCCCCACCCTGAGTCCACCACCCCCGGCTCGGCACACGCTCGCTCCTGCCTCTTGCTTCTTGCAGAACACGGCTTCGTTGGTTTGCTCAGTCCTTGGGATCCACCCCTGGCCCTCCCACTGGGCTTCGTCACCAGCCCTTTGGGATTTTGTAGACGTAGTCTCAGTGAATCACCAGGCTGGGCTTGAACTTCGCAGTCTTCCTGCCTCAGCCTCCCAGAGTGCTCACCATTTGGCCCGGTGCTTCACATGCCTGAAGGCTTCGGCCTCTCAGGTGCCTGCCCTCCAGGGCCTCTAGGCCAATGAAACCCCCACGGGGCTGCTATAGATTTGCCTGCTTATGTTAGCAACTAAGGACTTTCAAAGAAAAAAGGAGCGCCGGTTGGCACCCCTGTTTCAGAAAATCACGTTAGCACCTCAATCTTAGGAAAGACAGGATTTAAAGATGCAGATGCGGTGCCTCCCTTCAAGGAGAACCGAGGTTTCTCGCGTGACCCAGACCTGTGACAGTGTCCCCGAGGGTGGGTTTAAGTTCCCATTCGTGCCCACAGCCCCTGTGGCCTCCAGAGCTCCCAGGACGTGTCAGGCAAGACGAGCTCCCGGTAGCCTTCCCTGGCATCTCCTTGTCTCTAATTTACTACAGCGCTGTGCCGCCTGTCCCCAGCAGATCAGCAGATCCACCCGAGCGAGGGCTGAGTCCCCCTTGTGAGACCACCAGTGCGCATCGGCGCTGGCGAGGGCGGCCGGTGCTCACCGCCCGCGGCAGACAGGGGTCGCTCTAGACCAGCAGAGCCCCCGCGGCTGCAGGTGTGGGGGCCCGGAGCAGGCTGGAGGCGGGGCCGGGGCGGGGCCTGGGCCAACCCCCCTCCTGGGCCCACCCCCTCCCTGTCCCACCCCCTCTCCTGGCCCCATCTGTCCGGAGCTTGGAGCCAGACCCTCGCGAGCAAAGCCGCTGGGACCCTGGGAGCAGGGTCTACACGACACCCAGGAGGTGAGGTGCGCATCAGCGTCTGGCGGGCACTCTGAATGTGTGACGCCCCCAGCCCAGCCCAGCCCAGCCCTGCCTTTTGTGTCCGTTTGTTTCCTCGAGAGAGCGAGCGAGGGAGCGAGAGCAGCACAAACTGGATGCAAACAGCTCGCAGCTGCAGGCCCGGAGCAGAATTCCCAGGTTTCCCTAAGCCAGGGCTGCAGGCAATGGATCCTTCGCTCCCCCGCAGTGCTCCAGCCTCTGCCTCCATCCGCGTGGCCTCCCTGTGTCCCTGTCCTTCTGCTGTCTCTAGGAGGACACCGTCACTGGGTCTCATTTTAGCGACAATGGGCCGAGCTCTTCTTTCTTTCTATCAAGCCCCCTCATGAGGCACACACCTTCCGGGAGAGCCCCACCCTGCCTGGCCTGGGCCCTGTGGCTTACACAGCTGAGGAGCCATGCTGCCAGGCTCCCAGGGGTACCTGTGTGTCTCTCCCCTCTGCCCTCTGGGAGGAAGGAAGGCTATACCCTTCTCGAAGACTTAGTTCACCAGCAGTTCCACCCTGGGTCCCAAGGCTCCAGTGTGACATCACAGATAACTCACAGGAACCCTGTCAGGGTTGCCCAGGGGTGGGGTCACCTGGACACCCCAGCTGAGCAGCCTTGGGAGAAGGCCCCACCCAGCAGCCTACAGATTTCAGGATTCGCCTGGGACCCCAGGACCCAGGGGAGGCTGCCGGGAATGGGAAGATCGCCTTGAAGCGAAGGCTGAGGTTCCTGGAACCTCAGATGTCACACAGAAAGGCCTGGGGGGACCTGGCAATCCCTCGTGGGGGTGGGTACCCCAGGTCCCCAAAGTTCAAGCTCCGGGCAGCTGCAGAGGTGACCTGTGCCGCAGCTCACAGGGACACACACTGCGTCTAGCACGCGGCAGGTTCAGGACCACCCTGCCCACCACCCTCGCCCTCTGCCCCCCACTTCTGCTGGGGGTTTATCCCAGGCCTCAGGGTCCTAGTGCAGCTGTGTTGCCAACACTCTCGGGGAGCCCAGGCATGTGCCACCTGGGCCCTGGGTTTTGAGAGACATGATGCCTGGTGGCCTCAGAGGGTGCCTTAGGACCTGCAGGGTGAGAGGTCATAGGACCGGAGCCCACCCTGCCGCCCCATAACAGGCCCACGCTGCAGCCCCACCCGGCCCGGTGCTGCAGCTCCTGGCTTGTCCCGGGCACTGTTACAGCTGGGCGCCTCCCACCGAGTGCCCTTCATGGCCAAGGCTGTCACACCCACCACATCGCAGTCACTCCAGTTGGACTCTGCTCCTGGAAAGCGGGACTGTCACCTGGCCTCCAGCTCAGGGATCCGCCGTGTGGCTGTGTAGCCACACGCAGGAAGCAGCGCCGTCTCCCGCTCAGGCCCGGCACCCAAGGCCTAAAGCCCATGCTTCTGGAGGGCAGCGGGCAGCCAAGTCCTAGAGGCCCAGCTCCTGCTCCGACACCCCGTCTCCCTGTGACCCTCGGTGAATCGGCCCTGGAGGAGAGAAGAGCCTTGTGCTGGGCTCTGGCTGCGCTCCTCCGAGGGCGTGGGAATCCCCGGGGAAGGTTCTGGACCCTGACACACAGCAGGCCGGGCTGGGCGGGGTAGGCCTCCCGACTGCCACGCTGAGGTGGGCCGGGATGTTCCAGCAGAGGTCGGTTCTTCAAATATGGATTGGTTGTTATTTTTAACATATAACAGTGGGGCACCTGCAATCCCAGAATTCAGGAGGAAGAAGCAGGAGGATCCCTGCAAGCTCTAGGCCGGCCTGGGCTACATATTAAGACCCTATAAGACAAAACAAAGCCCAACAGAGGAGAAAGAATCCACCTCCCAAGCAGACGCCGCCAGGGACGCATGTGTGGAACACACACGACAAGCCCTTCCTGCTAGCAAAGGACCCGAGTGTGAGGCTGTGGGCCTGGTCCCTCTGAGGCCGCCCTCTGCTTGGGCAGGAAGGCAGGGGCCCTGTGCCTTCCCTGCCCTACTGCCAGGAAAGGTCCCAGACCCAGCCCGTGCATCAGTCTTCCCAGTGCCCTCTGGGGCGCATCACTGTCCCCAAGTACAGAAAGAGGTCTCCTCTGCGGGACTTGCCTGAGTTCTCTGGTCTGTGTCCAGGACCGCCACCGCAGCCTTCCTGTGCTGACCTGGGGCCCTGCATGGGCACGCCCGCCGAGGACCCCTCCAGCACAGCCCTGCGTGGGCACCGGCTCACCCCCGCTCACCCAGCTACCACCCTGCACACTGCAATGTGGCACCGCCGTGCCGCAAGAAGTCCCCACGACCCGTCCTGACACCTGCATACATGCCCAGCTGGCTCCTGAGCACAGACGCAAATGGAGGCCGGCAGCTGGCCCGTGGGCAAGCGTGGCCACCCAGTTGGCATCTGGGCAGGGTCCCCGCCCGCTTGGCCTGCTGAAGTCGCTCTCCTCTGACCGCACTGAGCTCAGCTCCATTCGATGACCTCCAAGTTCACGCTTCTGTCCTTGTGAAAGTCGCTCAGCACCTTTCAAGGGCAGAGCAAGGAATCGCCATGCACACGCACGGCCCAGGTGGTCCCAGCCGCCCCATCACTATCCGGCTGGAAGACCCGGCCTGCAGCTGTCCCTCGTCCGTGGCCAGGATCGGTCTTGGCCACGTGGCGTGGGCACTGTGGCCTGAGGGGCACACCAAGGGAGGGAGTTGATAGGAGGCCACGAAGGTCATACAGAGCCCCACCCCACCCTGCAGTGACACCCACAGGGACTCTGCCCTGAGGGCTCAGGGCATGGAGGCCTCACACTCAGCAGCTGTCCCCATCCTGGCCACCTCCCCAGGGCCACCCCCTGCTCACAGCAGGCGAGCTCCGCCCCCTCCACCTGCCTCTCTTTTAACCCTGCGAACACTGAACGTCTTCATTCATTGTAATCCCGAGATGATGCGCAGGGAGGAGACCCAGGAAGAGCCCAATGTGTTTCTTGAGAGTCGGAGAAAGGAGGAGGAGAAAGAAGGGGGCCAGCCAATAGCTCATCAGACTAAAGCACCTGCTTGGTCAGGCACAGTGGCCGGGGGTCGATCCTGGCGTGCTGTGCCAGCCCCAACCCTGGGGCACACTGAGGTGGCAATTGAGAGTGGGTGTGGTGGTGGGCACCTGTAATCCCAGTACTTGGGAGGCTAAAAGCAGGAAGATCACTTCGAGTCTGATCTGTGCAGTGAGACCCTTAGACTCTACTAAATACAGAGAGACAGAGAGATGGGGAGAAAGAGAGAAAGGGGGAGGGAGGGTGGGAGAAAGGGAGGGAGGGGCAAAAAAGAAGGGAGAGAGGGAGAGAGAAAGACAGAAAGGGGGAGGGAGAGAAAAGGAGGGAGGGAGGGGAGAGATAAGAGAGGGGGAGTGAGAGAAAGGGAGGGAGGGAGGAGTGAGAGGGAGGGAGGGAGAGAAGGGGGGGGAGAGAGAGAAAGAACCAGGAATACTTGGAGAAAGAAAGGCAGGTTTACTAGGGACACTGACAAGTGTCAGAATCTATGTCCCACCTGTGGTGACTCCCTTGTCACCTTTGACCCTCATACCAGCCATGGGAGTGATGTATTATTCTTTTACACCTGAGGAAAAGGGACTTGGAGTGGGTGACCTTCCAAGGCCACACAGCCATTGCGTGGAAAACCGTGACACAAATCCAGACATGTCCCCAGCTTAAGCCATGTTGGTGACCCTGACAGCAAGGCACCAGCTCTGTGTCCCAGCGAGCACAGTGACCTGGGTAGCAGAGGTGGCAGATGAGTCCCTCATGGTGTCCCTGTCACCTAATGCAATTGGGTGGACATGGGTTGTTGTGAGATCTCCCTTGGCCTCAGCCAGGACTGACAGTGGCACAGGGGTGGGTGGGTGGTGTCACAGGCCAGGGGCCAGCAGGGGACTGTCACAACACGAGCTTGATCCCGTCCAAACTCATGAAGGCTTCCCTGCTTTCTTCAGCTTGTGGCTTGATGACCGGCCCAGGGAGACACAGGCAGCCCACAGAGGACAGCGTGGCCTCCAGTTATGTGGCAGCAAATGGAGGCCACAGCTGCTGAGCCTCATGCGCATAGGCAGCCTGCAGTACATCCTCCTGCCTGGGACCCCCACCTGGGTCGTGTCCAGTGCCAGCCTCCCCCCCACCCAGGGCCACAGCCCTGGTTGCACCTGTCTGGAGGCCGAAGGCTTTCTGATGCCAGCCTGGCTCGCTGGCTGCCTGCTCACAGGGAATGAACGAGGTGCCTCCTCTGTGTGACAGAGCTGTGGCCACCCTGGAGGCCGCCCTGGTGAGAGCGTGAGGGTTTGGCGCTGCCGGGCCAGGCTGGCTCTTGGTGCCTGGGTGCTGGTGGCCCCAGCCTGGGCCAGCGTCATGGCGCAGCCCACACAGCACAGGGCTATGTGGACAGCACCTCCGCTGTTTCACCCTGTCATCGCCATGTTGGAATCCCCAGTCTCACGAACAGGGTGCCACAGTGTCTCTTACACAGTGTCTCTTGGCTCTGCACCAAGCTCCTGCGGTGGCTCACGTGATCTCGGGACAAGAAGGGCTCAGGACCCAAGGTGAGGGCATGTTTGGGCCTCACCAGCCAGAGGCAGGGCACGGAGAACCAGTGCAAGCCCAGGAGGTCTCTCCGTGTCTGTCGCTATCTCTGTCTCCAATCTGTCTATCTCTGTTTCTGTCTTTCTGTCTCTGTTGGTCTGTCTGTCTCTGTCAGTTTGTCTCCATCTCTCTCTGTGTCTGTCTGTCTGTCTGTCTCTGTCTCTCTGTCTCTGTGTCTGTCTGTCTGTCTCTGTCTCTCTGTCTCTGTCCATCTCTGTTTCTGTCTGTCTCTGTCTCTGTTGGTCTGTCTGTCTCTGTCTGTCTCCATCTCTCTCTGTGTCTGTCTGTCTGTCTCTGTCTCTCTATCTCTGTTTCTGTCTTTCTGTCTCTGTCTCTGTTGGTCTGTCTGTGTCTGTCTCCATCTGTCTGTCTCTCTGTCTCTCTCTCCCCCCACCTCTATCTCCCCTGTTCCAGCCTCAGTCTGCATGGCCATGTCATAGGACAGAGAGCCGGACTGGCCCAGCTCAGGTCAGGCACCCAAGAGGCACTATCCAGGGTGTGCGGGACCAGCATGGCTTCTAAGTGGATGCAGGAAGCGTGGGCAGAGCCACGTGCGACAGTGCTCGCCCACGCTCCCAGCACTCGGTGCTGAGCCGGGAGGATCGTACAAGCTCAAGCCCAGCCCGAACTACAAGACCCGGCCACAAAACAACAAAAGAACTGGGCTGGGGCTGTCGCTCCGCGGTAGAGTGCTGGCCTCGCAGGCTGGGAGCCCTCGGCACCAAAAACAGCCAACCAAAAACATGAACATCAACTAAGGATTGCGATGCAGTGTGTACAAAGGGTACCGACTCCCCGTAACCAGTGCACCCTGCGCGTGTACTGACAGGAACGGAGGTGGCTGGGGCCTGGGGGGCCTCGGGCTCCAGCCTCTCTGCCTGAGCTGGGCTTAGGGCAAGCCCACCCTCTGCCATTTCCTCTCTCTTCCTATTGGAAACCAAAGCAGAGCTCAATCTCAGACTCCTCAGAAAGTCAGGGGTGAGCAACAGGAGCTCTGGAGAGAAACTCTCTCTAGCGGTCTCCTCTCTTGTCCCTAGTGCTGTCCCCTCCCTCCCTCCCCTTGCACACACACACTGCAAACTTCCTAAATCTCACTTCCTTCCCCTCAGAGCTGGCTGTGAGGACGAGCACGCTCCCGGGAGACAAAGGCCCTGTGTCAGCCCAGCGCCCTCTGACCCCGTGTGCGTCATGAATGGCGACCTTATGGTCTTCTCAGACGTTTCTCAGTCCGCCAGCAGCTCTGTGACCTGCACTCGCCAGCTGCGGGAGGCCCCTGGGCCCCCTCAGGGCTGCTTTGCCCCACTTCACGCCAGCCTGGGGGACACCAGCGTCCCAGCCATCAATGCCAGCTCGACCTTCAGTGGATGTGGCTCAGGGTGTGTGGTGCAAGAGGGTGCACCCCAGGATCTCATCTGGTAACTCATCAGGACATGAGGGCAAAACTGGGGAGCATGACACCCCAAGAATGGGCCTTTCTGAGCTTAGGCCCATGGTGCCAGCCTCAGGCGCTCAGCTGTGGGGCCCGCCCCAGGAGGCTGGGCTTTCCGCCTGCCCCACCTCCCCTCTGACCCAGGAAAGCTGTGCAGCAGCCAGAGCCTTCCACCCATCTCCCTAGGCTGGGCTGGCGTCCCAGCACATCCCCTGTCCCCTCAGTGCAGGGCAGCAGGCCGCTGGTCCCCTTGGCAGCTCCTCGGTGCCTGCTCCAGCGCAGTGGCTCCAGAGAGGTCTTTCTGTGCAATCAGCCGAGCTTGGAAGAGAAGAGGGTGGCCATGACAAAAGCCATCTCGGAGAGCGACTCAGGGCTGCTGACACCCACACTGACAAGGACAGAAGGAAGGATGGCTGGGGCGGGGGTGGGGGCGTGGGGGGTGGTGCTGCTGGTGCTCTATGTCCGTCTGTCCTTCCCTTCCTTTCCTTCCTTCCTCCCTTCCTTCCTTCCTTCCTTCCTTCCTTCCTTCCTTCCTTCCTTCTTTCCTTCCTTCCTTGTGCTGAAATTGCTGGGCAAATGCTCTACCACTGAGCTACAACCCCAGCCCCTCCCCAGCTTCTTCTTCTTCTTCTTTTTTTTTTTTTTTTTTGGTATTTTTGAGACAGGGCCTCGCTCTGCAGTTCAGGCACACACTTTGTAACCCCGGCTGGCCTCGAAATGATTCTCCTGCCTCAGGTGGGATTACAGGCATGCACCTCCTTGCCTTCCACTGATTAAAAAGTCCACCACCACCACCACCCCCCGCAGCCCTTTTTAATTTAAGATTAGGGCTGCACTAAACTGCCCAGGTACTCAAATTTACTTTTTTAAAATGCAGTTAGGACAGGGCTGGCGAGATGGCTCAATGGTAAAGTGCCTGCTTAGGCAAGCTTAGGCAACCTCAGGGACCGCGGTTCGATCCCTGGCACCACATGCTGCGCCAGCCTCACCCCCAGGGCAGGCTGAGCCAACCATAATATATTAAAAAAGAAATGCATTTAGGACAAGGTCTACAGTGTTGCACTATAAAGATCAGACTCATAGGGATCCTCCTGTTTTCAGCCTCCCAAGCACTGGGATTACAGGCAGGTGCCACCTCAACCAGTCTCACTAGAAGTCTCAATACGTCCCGGGGGCCTGGGACTGAGCCTGGTCCTGCGCCTGCCTCAGCAGGCACTTAGGCCGCTGAGCTATCTGGCAAGCCCTGTTTGAATTAAAAATCATCCTGCCTTAGGTGCTATACCTGGCTGATGCAGTTTTTCTTTTTTAGATGGAGTCTCACTATTTAGCCCAAGTGGGTCTCAAACTCCCAGTGATCCTCCTGCCTCAGCTTCCCAAGAGCTGGGATGACAGCTGTGGCATTTATTGGCATGAGCCCTGCTGACCAGGCGTGGCCGGCACCCAGCTGTGAGCATCTTTCTGTCTCTCCGTAAAAGATGGTGACAGCAGGTCCTGGGATTTCATGTAGGAAGACAGGGGGTGAGGGCTGGCTCTATGCTGCTCCCCATGTGGCCCCCCAAGTCCCAGGTCTCCTCTGCCTGCTGCCCCCTCATCTCAGACCCCTAATGAGCCACACCCCAAGCTCCCCATGGCCGTGTATTCCAGGGTGAGGGCCCGGTCATCAGAGCCAGGACCCAGCTCCAGGAGGCCCCGGCCCATCCAAGGGTCGCCTCCCTTGGACCTCCTCGCCTGCAGTCTCCCGTGGCCCTGGAGGCAATGGTGCCAGGCTGGGCTCACTTTGTGTTCATGGCCCACGACTGCCCTGCCACATCGCTAGCCCAGTACCTGGCCCAAAGCGCGGCAGGCACGTGGTGGGGGCGCAGAACTACATGCTGGGTGGGAGCGTGGACCCTCAGCCACCCCGAGCGGCTGCTCCCAAGGCAGCAGGAAGGCCTACTCAAGGCCATTCCCAGCTGGCAGCCTTGCTTCTGTGGACCTACTCAGCCCCTCCGACCTGACCCTGACTGGGTTCGAACCTGTGCCGCCCCTGCCTCAGCCTCTCTATGCTGGGGCCACACATACGCTCCACCTCGAGGGCCTGGACTCAGCGCAACAGATGCCCAGTGAGCAGGAGGAGGCCCTGCCCTCCTGGAGAGGCTGCAAGGGAAGAAGACCTGGGTTCGCATCCCAGCACCACCCCCCCACGCATGCATCCCAGAGCCTCAGCTGTCTGGGAAGTGATTAACCGGCCACCTCGTGGATGGCAGCATCACCGCACGTGCCCGCCACCCTCAGCCATACAGCAGCTGCTACTGGCGATGCCAGGGACCTGGCCCCCTCCAGGGCCACCTGCTGGCTTCTCGGCTGCAGCTCCAGCAGCTGGGGCAGCTCAGGCTGCAGCTCAGGGCCCCAGGACCAGTGCCTCGCTGCAGTCCCTTGGGGCCGGTGGCTGCTGTCCTAGGGGCCTCTTCATCTCTGAGCCCAGCCCCAGAGGATGCAAACTCCCTCTCCCTGAGCCCAGCACGGCCCGCCCCGCCAGCTGGCCTGTCCCCTGGTCCCCGAGGCAGGCCTTTGTGTTTGGGGGTTTCTTTCTCTTTCACATCAGCGAGGGCCCAGCCCCCAGCACAGCATAAATCACCGCTGGGAGGTCGGGGTCCCACAGCATCTGCTCAGGGTGCCTGTAAATCTCCACCGGGACAATGGCAGCCAACAGCACCTCAGTGTCACATGGTGGGGCCTCAAGCAACCCAGGAGCCCCACAGGCTACAGGCAGCCCCGCGGTGCCATGGAAACCAGCCGCTGAGGGCCAGGCTCTAGAATCTCTGACCTGGCTGGCAGGCACTGTGGCCTGGAGCTGGCCCACAGCCCTGTCCCCTGGCCAGGGGCTCCCTGCACCCCACACAAGCCAGAAAAAGGAGAGGAGGAGCCAATGACTTATACAGAAATATCCCAATCTGGGACTTCTCTCAGAACCAGGAGATCCAGGACACAAGGCCGCGTCAGCTTGGGTGGCAGCTGCCACGGCAGAAGGACACGTCCTCCCCCACACCGCCACTCTGCCCCCCACCTCTTCTGCCTTCTTCAGAGCCAGAAGGCCACGTGGGTAAAGGAGGGCACAGGAGGTCTCAGCCCTGGGGCCCTGGGGAGCACAGATGGAGGGAGGAAGCCCCCAGCAGAATGGGCAGACCTTTGGTGAAGCAATGGGACATGGGGACACAGATCTGAGGTCACGGCCAGGGAAGTTGGGGACACACTTTGGGCTACAGGACTAGGAAGTCCCTGTTCCCCCACTACACTCAGGGCAACCTACAACACATGTGCCCCACTATGCACCTCACGCATGACAGGAGCCAGTCACGGCCACCTCCAAGGACAGGGAGGGATGGAGACAGGGTCTCCTTTTGGGGTAACACGGAGCTCTATATGTAGAAAGGGGCACTGGGTGTGCTGGCATGCACGCTGTACAGTGGTCCACTGTAAGAGGCATGGATTTCTTTTGTTTTCTTTTGTTTTTTTTTGTTTTTGCAGGACTGGGATTCGAACTCATGATCTTGCACTTGCCAGACAGGCACCCTGCCACGGAGCTATCTCCATGGCCCCAAGAGGCGTGGGTTTCAATGCAGTTTAAAAAGCATGGCTTCTTCCCTGCAGAGGCCAGGCTGGGGAAGCAGGCCCAGTGCTGGTCAGCACCCAGACCGGGCACCCCATAGGTCACGTGGGGACTTTGCCCGGCCAGCACTGAAGTCTTTCAGAAAGCTTCCCCTAGAATCTGGAGTGAAGACCTGTGTGCCAGGAGGCTCCAGTCAAAATGTGGATTAAAAACAGATTCCGGATCCGAGAGAGCTGCTGCAGCTGCAGCTTTCTGTTATGTAAGGGAACCACAAACTCAGTGAGTTCAACCCCCCAAAACCTGCAAGACCCCACTGCCCAGTGGCCCCAGAAGGCTCGTGTCTGGCACAGAGAGTCCTTAGCACAGGAGACCGAGGAGCCACGTGCCACTCGCACTGGACCCTGGGCCTCTTAACTCACTCAGTGGACAGGTGCATTCGCCCCCACTTCCAGGTGGCTCTGTGGGAAGGAACACTGTCCCTGGTACTCGCTGGCTTGGGCCAGGGACCGCAGGGCCCCTAGAGGCCCCCATCAGGCCCTCTGCATGTCCCTGTCCTCTTCCTTCACAAGCTCCCTCTGTGCACCTCCTTCCTGCCCATGAGGAAGAACTCAGCCCAGTACAGGGCTCCCCTAATTATTCCAGACCCACAGAACTCAATAGGCCACAGAACGCACCCCGTCACAGGGGAGCCCCCCCTGCACCCCACTGGTATCTGCTGCCTCCTCTACACCGAAGCAGAGGGGTCATACACAATGTAGAACACAGTGCCACGCATAGTGGCTGTCACTTTCACGATCCCAGGATTGGCGTTGTACCCAGTGTGCAGGACCGCCTGAGCAGCTCTCCTTGAAAGAAGAGCGACTGTCTCCATTTTGACTGAGCCTGACTCTGTTTCCTCATATTGAAATGTACAGAGCTGACTAGGACTTCTCATTATCCTTTCAACTGGCCTTGAGTGATGTATAATGGTCTAGCCGAGGTGCTGGTGGTAATTTTTGAAGATGGCACACATGCTTCCCTGATGACAGGACGAAGAGCCACTGCTCCACGGTGGCAGCTGGGATCAAGCCTTGAGATAGAGGCTATGACTTCCTGGGGCTTGAAAGATTACACATCAGAGCTGAAGCACCAGACCCCCAAAATATTAGATACTAGCTCAATAGCATAATGCAAATTACTTCCTTTGTTTATCTCTGAATATGGTGGAGGTGAATGCGGGCCTCCTACCTAGCCCCGCTCACAGTGCTCACCTTCTTCCCACAATTCCCTTTCGCACTCCCCCTTCGCCAATGAATAAAGCCTGAGTGCAGCCCTGGGTTGCCCTCCTTTTGTTCCAGAGCAGGAAGTTCTGTGGGTCTGGAATAATTAGGGGAGCCCTGTACTGGGCTGAGTTCTTCCTCATGGGCAGGAAGGAGGTACACAGAGGGAGCTTGTGAAGGAAGAGGACAGGGACATGCAGAGGGCCTGATGGGGGCCTCTAGGGGCCCTGCGGTCCCTGGCCCAAGCCAGCGAGTACCGGGGACAGTGTTCCTTCATGGTTGGACCTAGGGTCCTTTGGCTTCCTGTTAATTATGTATATATATGTCTTAGTGTCGTTATCACTGTGGGTTGTGCTGGGAGTGGTAGATTGGAATTAACTTGGTGGAATTTCAATAACAGGTTTTTAAGATTACAAGTTTAGACTTCTTGGGCCAAGACGAGAACCAGGAAGGGACTCCGAAACACAGCTCTTCAAAAAACTTTTTAAAAGATTGATCTATCTATTTATTTGGTGCAGGGCCTTACTACGCAGCTTGCACCATAGCGATCCTCCTGTCTCAGCCTCCCAGGATGGGTTATAGACAGGTGCCACCACGCCCAGTTTCAGTGGCCAGCTCAGTGCAGGGCTGGGGATCAAACCTGGGTCCTTGGGCTTGCCAGGCAGGTTCTTAGACCACTGAGCTATCTCCCCATCCCTGTACACAGTCCTTAAATAAAGCGAGAGGTGTCCATGTGTACATTTCCCAGTGTGTGACTGTGAGCTGCAAATCCCACACTGCCAAGCCCCTCTAGATGTTACAGATGTAGACGCAGGTATGGAAGTAGACACAGCAGCCCCCTTGTGTGTGTGCACGGACGACGTTTCATTTTATCGGAAGCTTGCACCCAGGCTTGCTGGAAGTCTGGAAGTGCTGAGGGAGGCCGTGGAGAGGAGTTTCCCTCTGCGTTTATTTACTTCTGAGTTGTTACAGCTCATTACTTTAAATATGTGTTACTTTTGCAGCAAGAAAAAAAAAAATGAGGTTGCCCACCGGTGGTGGCACCCACTGCCTGGAACGCCAGCCCTCGGAAGGCTGAGGCGGGAGGTTTGCTGTGAGTTTCAGGCCCACCTGGGCTACAGAGAGAGAAGCTGTCTCAAAAACCCAAACCAACACAGACAGTGTACACATGTCAGCCCCAGGGTGAGCGTGATCACCACGGACTACCCATGGGCACTGAGGAAAATAAAAATAAAAAATAAACCTTTAAAAGAAGATTAAAACTGGGGCTGGAGAGATAGCTCTGTGGCACAAGTGCCTGCCTGGCAAGTACAAGGCCATGAGTATGAACCCCGGTCCTGCAAAAAAAAAAAAAAAAGTTCCAAACTGACAGGTCTGATTCCTCTCTCCCACCTGAGTTCTACAACTTGCATCCCCTGCCAGAGGTCAGGGACAAAGAACAGGAAAAAGCCCGTGGTGCCCTCAAATTTGAAGGCCCATGAAGGAGCTTAAATCCACCCTCAGGGACCACAGCACTGAGATTGCTTCCAACCCAGGCGCTTCCTCCTCAGGTAGGAGTTTGTCTGTTTGTCTGTTTGTGACAGCGGCTGACCATGTAGCCCAGACTGACCTTGAACTCCTGATCCTCCTGCCTCTGCATGCTTAGATTACTGGGGTGCAGCGCCGGGCTCGCTCCTGTGGATGTTTCTCAGCTGAGAGCCCCCCACCCACTGTGTGGTGGGCCTGGACCTTGCTCCTCCCTCACTCCTCAGGAGGGACGCACCCCGTGGAGGCGGGCTGCAGAGCCCACTACACTGAGACCCAGCTGGGGCCAGACAGGCAGGACCGCCCCATGGGAGCCTGGCTGTGCCCAGGAAAGGGAGACCGTCTGCTGCCTCCGAAGAAGGGGCCAGTAGCTCTGCCACTCTGGCCTGAGAGCTGCTGCGAGCCGGAAAGGCTCTGGAGGAGCAGATCCGAGGGAAACGCGGCTCTCGCCCTTCTGGAAGCAGAAAGTGAACTCCGGGGGTGTCCGTTCCCCTCCAGCAGGGGATAACACCAGTGCACCAGTGGTGACAGCCTCCCTGTGGTGACAAGCCTGTGGCACGCTGGCGACCTTGGGCACCCAGAGCCCTGTCCACGCAAGAGCCAGCTGGCCCCAGCATACCCCAGCAGCCAAGCTGGATGGCAGCGCTGGCCTAGGGGGGCCATGCTGGAACTCTGCAATACTTAAGTGGGCTTGGGGACTCCACGCTAAGTCTGCCGGCACGGGCCACCCTCCCCACAGCCTGGCCCTGCTGGGCTCCACGCTGGGCGCCCACAGGCCACAGCCCTTCCTTGTTGTCCCGGGAGCCACGTTCTGTCCCACCACCCCCTTCCGCACAGGCTGGGGACAGCCCGGAGCAAGTTTCTGTCCCTGTGCCCGGGTGGCCTCATTTACCAACCTAGGGAGGGAAGAAGAGGAAGGCGACAGGGCCTCCCCTTCTCCAGTACCGCAGCCAGAAAGCCGAATCCGGGTATTAGCGGCTCACTGGCCAGGCCCCGGGGCTGGGCCACCAAGCGATGACCCCAGGGGGCTGCATCGGGAACCGGAAGCCGCTTGGGACACCGAGCAAGGGGAGACCAGGAGCTCGGAGCTGCTGCCACCAGGGTCCCCTGCCCCGCACCGGGTGGCACAGCTGCCACCGCGCCTGCAGCGTGACCCTGGAGAAAGGGGACGGAGGGCATCGGTCTCCCCGGCCGTCCTGCCTTCGACCGGACCCAGAAGGGGGCTCCGAGAGGGCTGCAGGCCGGTGGGTTTTAACTGCTTGGCATTAATGGCACGAGAGGGGAGGCCGGAGGCAGAGGACAGAGTCACATCGCACCACAGGGGCCCACACAGGCCGGGTTGGCGGGGGCGACCCTGATGTCACCGGCCCGTGAACCCCAGACGGCGCCCTATTCCCCAGGGGATAGCGCAGGGCACCCCGGCACCCGGGCAGCAGTGGCAGGATGCTGTGAGCTCGCTACTAGTATTTGAACAGGTAAAACCAAGCCTGAAAGAGGTCTCGTGTGCAAGAAAAGGACAGAGCCAGGCTTGGAGCCCCTTGGCCTCGTCGCTCCACCGTTCTTATTTGTTTCTTTTTCAATTTCGAGGCGGGGTCTCCCGACGCAGCCCAGGGTGCCGGCTCAGCCTCCTGGGCGCTGAGATTCCCGGCTTATTTTCTTTTTAAGGAGAAAACACATCTGCGCTGCCTGGGTGCAGTTTGCTTAGCGGACGATTATCCCAGAATGCGTGGTGCGGGGGAAGGAACGAACGGGAGGGCAGGAATGGGAGGGCCCGGTGTCGCTGTGCTGGCGGGGAGTGGGGGGTGGGGGTGGAGCGCTGCAGCTGGGGGCGCCGTCGCCACCCCCAAAGCTCACACAGTGTCCCCGAGTCGCCATAGCAACCCCCTCTGGGCATTCACAGGCAAGGCAGGAAGCATCCTTCTGTCCCCCACTGCGGCTTTGAAACATGATTTCTTCACCCATTCAACAACTATCACAAGTGCCACCCAGGGGTGGCAAATGCCTCAGACGCTGCCAGGCCCTGGCAGCAGCGCAGGGTGCTAAGGAGGATGGGATGGGCGGAGGACACGGCCGGGGGGTGGGGTCATGGGGGCCACAGGGCCCTGGAGAGGACACCCCCGTCTCTACTGCAACCCAGGGCAGTGAGCCCCTCCTACAGGAACATAAATCCAGGATACTGGCCCTTCACATTCCTCAAGGTGAGAGTCAGATTTTCAGGTGAAAACTTTCCTTTTTTTGTACTGGAGATTGAACTTTGGACATTGTGCTTGCCAGGCAGGTGCTTATGCAGCTGAGCTGTCTCCCCAGCCCACGCTTTCCACGTTTCCCTGACCCCCATTTTTTAAACACTGACAACTAATCCAAAATTGGAGTTGGACTTCCGGGCACTGTTGCGAAGGCTGTGTACTGCACAGCTCCCCGGGGACACGTATGCCTGTCCCATTAGTGCCGTGAGCAGGGTGCCCTGCAGTTTTGTGCTGCATGCTGACTGGCAATGTATGGATCCTACCTGACGGGGCCCCAGCCTCGCTCGTAGGTCACTAGCCGCCTGATTCCAATGCTAAGATGCAGCGAGAGACATCTGGGCGATAAAGGTAGCATCATACATTGAAGCCATCAAAACTGGCAAGTGGTCTGTGGGCCTGTGAAAAAGACACCACCACTGATTGCTATGAGAAAAGCAGTTTCTGGCAAGGTGAACAGAGCATAGCTGGACTTCCTGGGGTGTCCTTGCTATTGTCATGGCGACAGGGATCTCACTCTAGGCTGGCCATGAGCTTCTTATGTAGCTTAGGCGGGCCTCAAGTTCCGTGGAGATCTTCCTGCCTCGGCCTCCTGTGGGCTGGGGTTAAAGGTGTTAGCTGCCACCCCCAGCTAGAGCTCAACTTTTGAAGACAAAAATACAATACAAGGGCCAGGGAGATAGCTCAGTGGAATAAGCATCTACCTGGTAAGTGCAAGGTCCCAAGTTTGATCCCCACTTCCACAAAAAAAAAAAAAAAAAGTACAATAAGCAGTCTAGAAAGCTGAGCACCCAAATGAGGCAATAATGACCCCAAGAGAGAGGATATCAGGTTTCTGTTCTTTTCTTTTTTTTTTTTGCGGGACCGGAGTTTGAACTCACAACTTTGCACTTGACAGGTAGGCACTTGTGCCATGGAGCTATCTCCCCAGGCCCAGGTTTCTTTTTTTTCACCTCTGTTTTCTAAAATTTTTTTCTTTTTCTTTCTTTCTTTTTTGTTTGTTTTTGTTTGTGGGACTGGGGTTTGAACTCACAACCTTGCACTTGCCAGGCACTTGTTCCCTGGAGCTATCTCCCCAGCCCTGTTTTCTTTTTCTTTTCTTTTTTTTTTTCTGAAGCCCTGTTTTCTAAATTTTCTTTTCAGGAAAGCTTTCTTTATTTCACATGAGTGCATTAAGTACAACCATTACAAGCCACAATGTACTGAAGTATGAAGATTCAGGCTAGACCCAGCCAAGTCCGTCTGTCTGTCCCATCTGTCCGTCCGTCCGTAAGCAGTGTGTCTGGTATTCATGTGTTGTATGCCCAGCCATCAGTCTCCAGTTCATCAGCTTAGATGAGTTTTCCTCTCTCATCCAAAGGCACTCACTTAGACATCTACAAATATTTAACTATAATTTATATAATTTATTACATATAGACAATGCCATGCAGTCCCTAGGCTGGCCTTGAACTCACAGTGATCATCCTGCCTCAGCCTCCTGAGGACCAGTATTGCCAGCATGGCTATGACACCCAGTTTGTTTAATTATATATTATTACTTCATAATTCCATACGCCCAAGAGTCTTGTGATGAACGGACATACTAAGTGCATCTGTCTGTCGGCTGATCTTTTCCTTTCCTTTTTTTTTTTTTCTGGGACCGGGATTTGAACTCACAACCTTACACTTGCCAGGCAGGCACTTGTGCCATGGAGCTATCTCCCCAGCCCCAAAGCATACTTTTTTTTAAGGACCTGCGATTGAACTAAGGCCCTTGTGCTTGCCGGGCAAGTGCTTTTTCTACTGAGCTATTTCCTGAGCCCTTTTTCCTCTTCTTTACTGGCACATTTTAGATACACGTAATGGTAACACCCATCACAGGGAATTCGCACCTCTCCACGATCTAGCCTGCTCCTTTCCTATCCTCCGCCCATCCTTTCAGCCCCTTCCTCGTATGTATAAAGGCTTGTTTGGGCTGTTTCTAAGATACAGCTGTTACAGACTGCCACTATAAATGTGGGTGGACATATACCTCTGTGGTATGATGCTGTTAATTTTTTTTAAAGTAAGATACCAAGAAGGGGAATCACTGGATCACACGGAACCTGTAGCTTAGTTTCTTTTAAGTATTCTCTGCACTGATTTCCACAGTGGCTGGACCAGGCCACACCCCCGCCAAGCGTGGCGCAGGGCTCCTGTTTCCCCACAGCCCTGCCAGCATCTGTTACTGGTTCCTTTCTGGATAATTGCCATTCCTTCCAGAGTGAGATGGAATTTCAATTTTATTTTATTTATTTAGAGTTTGTTGCTTGTTTTGTTTTTGTACTGGGGATTGAACTCCTCGGGACTTTGTGCTTGCCAGGCAGGCGCTATGCTGCTGAGCTATCTCCTCAGCCCCACAAAGGCTCTTCAGTAAGGGGCGATCCCAGCCCATGCCACACAGGCCCCCCCCACTCCAGGGCTCCCTGGGCCCATGACTGAGTCCGGGCATGGTGGTGCACACCTGTAATCCGGGCACTGGGGAGCCCGGAAACAGGAGGATCACTACAACTCCAGTCTGTGTAGTGAGACCCTATAGACCCTGTACTAAAAAAAAAAAAAAAAAAAAAAAAAGGTGAGGGGCTGAGTGTGTTTAGAATTATTTCTGCATCTTCTAATCTGTTCCATGACGTTCACATCTGTTTTTTGTTTGTTTGTTTTTTTCCAGCACCATGCGGTTAATATAACAGTAGCTTTAAAAGAATTTTTTTTCAAAAACATGATAGTAGTACATTCCCAATAATTGATACAATGCATATTGTTGTCCTTGTAGAAGTTATACAGAGCACAGGATGTAGACATGATAATTTTTCTAATCAATGTTGGTACAGGAAATTTCTTCTCATTGAACTAAGAGAAAGTAGTTGTATACACAGTCCAGTATTCCATAATTGCAGTGGATTACTGGCAGAGCTGGCAATGTCAGAAGCTGTTGATTTAAGCGTTTTACAGCTCAGCATACTAACTTAGCTTTACGTTTTATGCCTGTTGATTAAACTTTTCTGCTGGGTGGTTAAGGGCAAGTTAAAGCAAGACCTACATAACAAAACATGTAACTTTTGTATCTCCCAAGGTCAGACAAATCTCCTCGGGATTTACTTTGGAACCGTATACAGTGCTTTGTAGAACTGTTGTCAGTGTCAGCCATCTGGATGAGTCACGGCCATTGCCTGACCAGTTTGCTTTCTGTGAAAGCCTGAGAGAATGTTCTCTCTCTAGGTGACTCTCCTTAGGCACACTATTCATCATCTATCCCTTTCCTCTGTGGTCCCATAATATCCTTGAACAGAAAATTTGGGAAACCACTGAGCTATAGAATATTACAGCACAGGTTCTCTTATGTCCTGAGTCCTCACTGGCCTTGAAGGGCTAGGGCCAAAATATTGGCTATCCTTGTAGCCCTTCTTTTTCTCCAATTTTTGGTCTGTAAACTTACATTCTTAACCCTCCAGAAGAGAAGCTTTCTAATACTATTACTCTGTAACATGGGTACTTGAGCTTAACATCACTGTGTTTCTGAATATCCAACATCTTACACTTAACTTGGCATTGGTACATAACAGTAGCTTTGTAGTGTAATTCCAAGCCAAGGATTATGATGCCCCCTACCTTGCCTTTGTTGCCCAGAATTACATTTGCTATTCTAGGTCTCTCCTACTTCCAAATGAATTTTAGGACTGTTTTCTGTGATTCCATTTGTTTTTTTTTTAAAGCTTATTTTATTTTCTTCAACCACATTGCGTATTTGTTTGTGTTATGGCCGGCTCAGCCTTCCCTGGGGGGTGGGGGGCGGCACAGCATGTGGTGCCTGGGATGGAGCCGTGGTCCCTGTGGTGGCCTAAACTTCCCGATGCACGTGCTTTAGACCACTAAGCCATCTCACCAACCCTATTTTCTGTAATTCTGTAAGATATGTTAATTGGTATTTTTTAAACTTTTGTTGTTGTTGTTCTTTTGCTAATTGGTATTTTGATCAGGATCGCATTACATCTGTATAACCGTTCTAGGAATATGGCCATTTTCACCATGTTGGTTCTTCCTACCCAAGAGCAGGGGATATCTTTCCATTTTCTGAAATCCTTTTTGATCCCCTTTTTTTCGGAGTACTGTAGTTTCAATATGGAGGGCTTTTACTTCCTTCATTAGATTGATTCCTAGGTATTTCATTTTCATTTATTTGAATGCCATTGTTAAGTGTCATTTTCTTAATTTCTCTTTTTTGAAACAGGGTCTCACTGTGCAGTCCAGGCTGGACTTGAGCCCATTTTGTAGCCCAGGTTGGCCTTGAACTCACAACAATCCACTTGCCTCAGCCCCTCAAGTCCTTACTTTATCCCTCAGTGAGTTTGTTGTTTGTATCAGAAATACTATTGATTTTTGAGTGTTGACTTTGTATTCACTTACTGAACTTGGACATTAAATCTAGAAGTCTTTCAGTGTTTGGGGGGTCTTCTGTGTAGAGTAGCATCAGATCATTCACAAATACTGACAATTTCACTTCCTGCTTTCCTAGCCTTATTCCTTTTATTCCTTCCTTTTGTCTAATTTCTCTGGATAATGCTTCCAGCACTGTACCAAGTCAGAGCGGTGATGGTGGGCATCCCTGTCTTGGTCTTGATTTTAGAGGGTAAGCTTTCAGCTTTGCTCTACTTAGTATGATAAGGGTTACTGTTTTGTCATAGATGATTTTTATCAAATTAACGTAAAGACTACCTATTCCTAGTTTCTGTAGAGTATCACGAACAGGTGTTGGACTTTATCGAAGGCATTTTCTGTACCTCCTGAAGTGATCATGTGTGTTTTGTCCTTGTCCTGCGATGGCGCGTCACCTTCATCGATTTGCGCCTGCTGGCCCATCCCTGCTGCACCGGGGGATTCACCCCGGCTCCAGCTGCAGTCTCCGTCTGCCAGTACCTCACTGGGGTTCTCGCATCTGTGCTCTTGCGGGCTGGCCTGCGCTCTTCTCTCGGTTGGATCTTTCTCTGCTTTTGGTGTTGGAGTGATGCATGTTTCCAAGAATGAATTTGAGAGCATTATTTCCCCTCCGATTTCACTAAGGAGTTTGAGAAGTAGCAGCATCCCCTTCTCTCAATTTTTTAAAGAATCTACCAGTAAATCTCCCAGGACCTGGGCTTTTCTTTGTGGGCAGGTTTTTAATTATGTCTTCAATTTAATTGACTAATGTTGGTTTATTCATAATTTTTATATTTTCTTTCTTTCTTTTTTGTATTTTAGTGTAGGTTCTACAGGGTCTCACTACAAAGGTTGGACTCCTAGTGATCCTCCTGTTTTCAGCCTCCAAAGAGCTGGGATTACAGGCATGCACCACCACGCCCAGTGTCAATCACAGTCTCAGAGTGAACCCTGGTCCTTGCATCTGCCTAGGCAGGTGCTTTAATCCACTAAGCTATCTGGCTGGCCCTTTTACATTTTCTTTGGTAATTTACACATATCTCGGAATCAGTTCATTTCTTCTGTGCTTTCCATCTTAGAATACAGGTTCTCAAGACAAGTATTTATGATCTTCTGGATTTCGGCAGGATCTGTTGATTTTATCCTTTTCTTTCCCAATGGCATACATTTCTGTTGTATAAGATTGGCTAAGGGCTTGTCAATTTTATTTAATCTTCCAAAGAACCACTTATTCTATTCGTTGATTCTTTGTATTGCTCTCTTAGTCTCCATTGCTTTTTTTTTTCACTGGGATCAAACTCAGGACCTTATACCTGCCAGGCAGCCACTGATGCCACTGAGCCGTATCCCTGGCCACATTGCTTTCTGCTCTGACACAGTTTCTTCCCTCCTCATGTAAGCTTTGGGCTTGACTTGCTCTTCTTTCTTTGCGGGGGGAGAGGGGGTGGTTCAGCCTGTCCTGAGGGCAGGGCTGTGTGGCAGGTGGTGCTGGGGATCCAGCCACCTAAGCAGGCGCTTTAGATAGCTGAGTAGCCTTGCCGGCCCTGACTTGCTCTTCTTTTCATAGAAGCTTGAGGCTCAACGTTAGCTAGTTTACTTGCTCTGTTTTTCTGATATAAGAATTCACTGCTATAAATTTCATTCTTTCTTTCTTTCTTTGTATTATGGCCGGCTCAGCCTGCCCTGGGGGTGGGGCTGGCGCAGCATGTGGTGCTGGGGATCGAACCGTGGTCCCTGTGTTGCCTAAGCTTGCCTAAGCAGGCGCTTTAGACCAATGAACTATCTCCCCGGCCAAATTTCATTCTTAAGACTGTTATGATAGTATCCCATAAGTTCCTGTGTGTTTTAAAGCATTATCATTTAATTACAGAAACTGTCTAATTTAAATTCATCTGTGACACCTTGGTTGTTCTGGAGTGTAACTCAATTTCTATGGGTTTATGAAGTTTATCCAATTTCATTGCACTATGATCTGATATTATGCAAGAAATAATTTTAGTTATTTTGTGCTGGCAAGATGGTTCAGTGGCCTAAAGCGCCTGCTTAGCCAAGCTTAGGCAACCACAGGGACCGCGGTTTGATCCTCGGCACCACATGCTGCATTAGCCCCATCCCCAGGGCGGGCTGAGCAGGCCATAATACAAAAAAAAAAAGTGGAACAAAACAGCTGGGCATGGTGACACGTGCCTGTAGTCCCAGCACTTGGGAGGCTGGGGCAGGAGGATTGGTGTGAGTTCGAGACCAGCCTAGACTACAAAAGTGAGCTCAAGGCCAGCCTTAACAGCATAGCGAGACCCTGTCTCAAAAAGACCAAAAAAAAAAAAAAAAAAAAAAAAAATTCTATTTACTTGAGCATTTTGGAGAAAGTCCTAGGTGCTGTGTATTCTGTTGTGGGCTAGAATGCCCTGTAGCCATCTACTAAGTCCATTTGTTCAAAAGGTTGATTTGGTTATTTTTGTTGTTGTTGTTTTGTCTATTTGTGACAGTGGAGCATTGAGGTCGCAGCTTACAACGGTACGAGTGCTTAGTTGATTTCTGCTGCCCACTAACATTTGTCTTGCACAGTTGGTGCCCGGGCATTTGCTGCATATATACTTATGGTTGTCACCTGTTCCTCTTGGACTCTTGCCTTTACCTGGGTGCAGTGGCCTTCACTCTGTTTGGGCCAGAGAGCTGTAGTCCTCATTACCTCTTTCTATCCATTTTTTTTTTTTTTTTGCGGGACTGGCATTCAAACTCACAACCTTGCACTTGCCAAGCAGGCACTTGTGCCACGCAGCTATCTCCCCAGCCCCCCTCATTACCTCTTTGTAGACTGTCTTTCAGATCGCCTCTCGGCTTTTCAGCTGAGATCAAGTGTAGATGTCGTTCAGCACCTTTTGGAGCACTGGTGCAGTGGTCTTGGATTGCTTCAGGTGCTCTTTGCTATGGGAGCATCTTCCAGTTTTGAAAGCTAGCTCTGTGGGGTTTACCGGCAGGAGCTGGAGGCGGTCTTCCTTTAGAGCCTGGGACGCCTCACTACAAGCAGCCCTCGACTTGAGGATCTGTGCTGAGAAGTCTGCTCTGAGTCTGAGGGACTTCCTTCGCAGGCAGTTTGTCTCTTTAACAGCTTTAGTATTCTGTTCTTGTGTTGAATTTCTGTTAGACACCTTGGTATAATTTTTTGTACTGGAGTTCTGTATGTCGCCCCTCTCTGCAAGTCGACTTCTTCCATGCTTGGAAAGTTTTCTACCATTCCTTCTGTGAATGGGTTTCTTTTGTTTTGTTTTATGTTGGTTGCACTACCTCCTGCTTTTTCATTGACTCCAATCAGTTTTATGCTATTCTTCTTTGCATCATCTAGCAGCTGTTGGATGGGTTTGTCATGGTCCCCTTGCCACCTTCTTTTTTTTGCGGAACCAGGACCCTGCGCTTGCCAGGCAAGCGCTTATTCTACTTAGCTATCTCCCCGGCCCCGCTTGCCGGTTTTAAGCGGTGTTTCTCTCTGTGCTCACTAACCACAGTCCCGTCTTCTAGATCGGATAGCGTTCTCCCATCGGCTCATCTGCTGCATACAGTCAGTGCAATTTTCAATTTCCTGGATGCCTGATGAATCTCTTTCGTGCATCCCACGCTGAGCGTTCAGGATTCCCTTCATTTTCCTAAGCTCCTCTATTTTCTAGTCTGTGTCGGCTCTAGAGTCACCAAGCACATGTCCCTCACTGTGATCACCGTCTCTGCAGGTATCTGGATCGTGTCCAGTTTTATTTTTCCTGGAGCCCATTCCTCTGCTTTGGTATTTCCACTGTTGCCAGTTCACAGAGGCCGAGTAGGTAGCTTTGGAATTCTCCTACCTTACTGTCCCCTGGGTTTGCCTTTGGTGAGCTGCAAGTCTGGGGTTGCACCTTGCTTTCATGTCTTATTTTCCTTCTTTTTTTTTTTTTTTTTTAAGTTTATTTCCTGGGTAGATGCATGTGGATAGTTTATGGCAGGCAGCTTTATTGCTAGCATTCAGAACCCATCAGGAATAACTATTTCTCCGAGGTGTCTTCCGGCGTAGCTGGCTTTGGGTGTTGAGTCTGTTGCAAGATCCTACCTCTTCCACTTTGTGGGGACGGGAAGCTGCTGCCCATTTGGCCCAGCCCCCGGTTCTTTGGCCTTGAAAGATGGCATTGGTTATGACTCTTAGGCAATCTCAGTCTTGGCATATGATGAACAATTAATTAGAACAATTATGCCACCTTGGCTAAGTAGTACAATCGGTCATAATAAGATCAAACAGCCTCAAAAATGGCAAACTGGTAACTATTAACCTGTCACCTTTGACCATATGAATGTGAGTTACATAACAAGATCCAAAAACAAACCAGGAAACTGCATACAGTAAATATCCCTCGCTATGATTTTACCCTAGGGGAGAAAAATTTTAAAGGGCTAGAGGGAAAAACAGAAACAGAAGAAGAGGAAGAGATTAGAAGCAAGGCCGGAAGACAAAGGAGTGAGCCCAGCAAGGCAGCGACAACTTGGCAGCGGGGTGCTGGGGAGCCCAGCCAGCCTGCACTTTAGTTCCGTGGCGGCTCAGGGTGGTTTCCGGCTGCGAGGCTGGAACCTGATTTGCTCAGCCCACGGCTCTCCATGTGCCGCCTGCAGGCTTGAACTCAGATCCTCGACCACCTGCGATCCACACTCAGTCCTGTCTCATCCTGAGATGGAAGCCTCTAGGTGGAGTCCGGCCACAGCTGCCCTGAGTGCTGAGCTCCTGCGGCCCCCCTGCAGAATGGCTGCCCCCATCACCCTCTCCTGGGAGATGGCTGAGCCTGAGGAACTCAGAGCCACTGCAGCCCGCTGCCTCCACTTCCCCATCCCTTGGTGCATCTCTCCATGGAGGCCTCGGGGGTCACCAGTGTCACCCTGTGTCTGTAGGTTCCGGGTCCCCTTCCCACACAGCGAGTCTGGGCTCAGGGGGAGAGCAGTGCGCACCCTCCTCCTGCACTGAAGCCGCTCTGCTCCCTCCCCGGGGGCTTCAGTCCTCGCGCCCAATCCTTGCTGGGTCCTGGGCACCCGCTTCCCTCCTCCTTCTCTTCCTCACGTTGCTAAGCTCGGCCCGGCCCAGCCCAGCCCTGGATGCTGGGCCCACCCTGCCGAGGCTGGTGAGCAGAAGAGGCCCAGGGAGGAGAGAACAGTTCATCGCTGTGGCTGCTACCACAGCAAACCACCACAAACTGTGACTGGAGTGGAAGAAACATCTTCTCTCTCTGCCCCAGGGCTGAGTCTGGGCCACGGGGTGGGCGGGACCAGGCCCCGCTGTGGGCTCTGGGCTCTGGGGTGCTTCCCTGCTCTTGGAGCTCTCTGGCTCCGGGTGCGGCCCGTGGCTGCCTTATTCAGTCTTCACCATCTTTTCCTCATTTTTTCCAACTCTCAGCTCTGTCTCAAATCTCTCATCATGGAAAACTTAATCAAAGACCCGTTTCCCAGTTAAGGTCCCAGGCCCAGGTCCTGGGCAGAGGCATGGACTGCAGAAGCCACTCTCCAGCCACTTCACACGACGCAGGGAACCTTCTGGAAACACTGGTTCAGTCCTCATCTCTTGAGCTATCCCAACCTCTGTTCCTTGATAAGCAGTTGAACTTTGGGTTCTTGGTGCGGTTTTTTGTGGCTGGCTTAGTGCGCCCTGGGGGTGGGACTGGCACAGCTTGTGGTGCCGGGAATGGAACCACAGCCTAAGCTTGCTTAAGTAGGCACTTTAGACTGCTGAGCTATCTCGCTGGCCTGGGTTCTTGTTTCTATCTCTGCTCTGCAGCTCACTGGGAAACAGGGCATCGGACTGTCCTGGCCACCCTATCATGTCCCAGGATATGACTCTGAGAGCACAGCAGAGGGGACACAGAGGCCACCCAGATAGGTCGACATTCATCATGACCACACACTGGGCTCGAGGCCCACAGGGCCAAGGGCTGCATGAGGGTGCTGCAGTCACACAGCCCCTGACAGGAGGGCGAGAAGACCTCCCCAGAGGTCACAGAGGTGGGACCTGGCCAGACCTGGGGTACCTGATGCTCTCCCTTACCTCCCAGAGAGCAGGCAAGTTATGAGGCCAGGCCACAGGGAGCATGCAGCTTTTTCTGGTCCCATTGCCAGGCTGGTTTTGGAGAAGGCCAGTACCACAAACTTGAGACCCTATACCAAGCACAAAGGTGATCCCCACACCCCAACAGATCAACTCTGGTGTCTAGGCCCCACAGTCTATCCACAGCTAAATGAAGTGAAATCTCTGCTCTGGAGAACCGCCCTGCTGAGCCCTTCCCGGGTGTCCACCCCAAATCAAAGGCAGATGACCCGCTTGCTGCTGGACCCCAGGGGGCTTCACATAGAATCTGCCTGGAGCCAAGGTCCCAAGAACCAGTGAGCTGAGGGGCCAACAAGCTAAGACGCTGGGGTACCTCAGGCAGACCTGAGTAGACCTCAGTGGGCCTATGAGAGGGGCCAGGGGCAGGAGCAGAATCACCCCAGCTGCATTACCACGACCCTCCAACTCAGCATTCTGCCTCTCCCGGGAAGCCCTCTGGGACATCCTGGCTCAGGACCCTGTGACCTCAGGTTGAGGAAGACCTCTCTGCAGCTGTGTGTGGAAACAAAGGCACTTGTCCCTGGACGCCCGCCCTGGGCCAGTGTCAGCTCGCAGCAGGGGTTCCAGGAGACTGCCGCACTCACTCTTCCAATCTGCTCACCAGAGGGGCTCTCTTCAGGCCCCACCTGCCTGTAGTGCTTTGGACGGAGAAGGGGAGTGAGGATGTGCTCCACCTGTTGGGGGCTGGACTTCCTTGGTCTGGGTTGGAGGCCGCTGTCCTTCCAAAGTGCTCAGTGACCCTCACAGCTGGGGGAGCCATGAGCCTAGGGGTGGCCTCACAGGAGCCCCTCATTCCTGGTACCCCTGGGCAATAGGTAACACTTCTGCCCATTCTGTGAACAGGAAAGTGAGGCTCTGCGGGGTAACCTGACTCACCCAGTCACACAGCTGTGAGAGCCTGAGCAGACATTAGGACCGCAGCGCAGGGGCTAGCCGGCCTCCAAGGTGCCCTCGGCCCCGCCCTCCTGGGCCCTGCCCGCACCCCACTCCACCTCCAGGCCCAGCCATACCCCGCAACTGCTCTAGCCTGCTTCTGGCTTCCCATGAGACTGCGTGCAGCATGTGCTCCCCTACTCAGGGGCAACCCCAGGAAGGACGTCGTCACAGCCACGCCAGCAGACACTGGCCACCCTGCAGCGTGGCCACCAGCAGTCACGCCACCGCCTCCCACCCAGTGCCCTGCCAGGTTGCAGCTCCGTCTCAGGAGCCCTGAGCTCAAACCCCCTCCTTGTGACTTCCGGGGAATTCATCTGAGCCTGTTTCCATAAAACAGGGACAAAATTGGTGCTTTCATCTTACAGTTGTTCCAGATAAGCTCGCAGCCGTGTCCTGCCCAGGCCGAGCCCAGGCGGCTGTGGTTTATGACACCAGAACAGGGAGACAGGCTCTGCTCTCACCGTAAAGAAACTGCATCAAGACAATGGGGGCCGGCGAGATGGCTCAGCGGTCTAAAGCGCCTGCTTAGGAAAGCTTAGGCAACTGCAGGGACCTCGGTTCCATCCCCAGCACCACATGCTGCACCAGCCCCACCCCCAGGGCAGGCGAGCTGGCAATAATAATAAGAAGAAGAACAACAAACTGCAAGACAAATCGGAGGCCAAACTTAAAAAAAAACAAACCACAGCACATTTATTTCTGTAAACTGTTTGGTGCCAGCGCTGATCTTCACATCCCATACAGTACAGTTTTCTTCCAAATGAAAGGAGCAAGGAACAAAGGAAAAAGAACCCCAGCAAGTGTGCTCACGAGGAACCAAGCCAATCTCGTCTTCCTTCAAACCAGCAAAGCCAATCTTGTGGTGGACAGAGGAGGCCGGGAGGCCCACTCCCCTCAGCGTCCCCCTTTACCCTGTCCCTCTGGGAGCCCCTGAGGTCGGCCTGGAAATGCTCCTCAGTCACCCCAGCCTCCGCTGTCTCCTCTCTCCAGGGAGATTTCAGCCCCAAGGGTGGGGGTGGGGTGCCAGACCCCACGGCAAAGCGACTGCCAGGCACGTTTTAAGGCAAATGTTATCATTTCTTACTTGGGCCGAGCCAGACCTAGACTTCTCACCACCGAGCAACACTGTCTCCAGGCAACTTTGGGCAGGGGCGAGATGAGGGCCCCGGAGCGTTTCCAGGCGGCCTGTACCCACTGTGGGTCAGTGTGGGTGCTCAGGAAGGCTGTAGCAGCCTCCGGTGCAGCAACAGCCTAGCAGGAAGCGAGAGGCCCAAGAAAACCAAGATGGCACAGGACAGGGCCCAGAAGCAACTGGAGGTCTCGGTGCTCTCAGACCAGGTGAGCTACAAGGAGCACAAGAGAAAGACCAGGGACTGGGGCCACCCTGGGAGGCACCTGGGGTTGACGGTGTGCACAACCTCGGCAACAAAATGATTTTCTCTAGGGAAAGAAAAGAGGCGGGGGGGGGGGGGGGGGGGGGGGGGGGG
>PVKN010003132.1:0-38743 GCA_004027915.1 Capromys pilorides
GACTTAAGGATTAAATAAATGAAGTGATTGCAAGCAAAAAACAGGAAACATGGCAGGAGCAAAACCATGCACACGATGAATCAGATAACAGTCCTAAGAACCTCCAAAAGTTTTATCACACTGAGGATAGCAATGTGTAAAACTAAAACTATGCATGAAATGCCTGTCATTCTGGTGTTTTACATGTGTGCTGCTTCTAATGTAATTTCAGTTAGTGCTATACTCTCTCTCAAGTAAATGGTTGGTTTACAAGAAAACAAAAAAGGGTATTAAAAGAGTGTAAGAGAGTAGGAAAAATATCATAGGATTGACCTGCTACAATTTTGTATATGCATAGATTTCTAAATTTCTGTGTAAAAATGTGTAACTGCCTTTATCACATTCTATAGAAACTTATGAGACAATCAATGATTGATAGATAATACCAATTCCAAGTTAAGTCTGATTTTGTTTTTGATAGTGTCAGATATGCTCTTTACTGTTAGATTTTATTTTGCCATTGCAAGATTAGTTTACTTGCAATTCACCTTTATGGTATCCAGTTTCTTTTTTGTTCTATATTTCTATAGTTGCCTCACAAGGACTATAGCTTCTTCAATACTATTGAGTATATTAAAGACAGTTCTGAAAATTTGTTCTGGTTCTTATAATAAATCACTCTTTAGAAGTCTATTAGATAATGTCCATTTCCCTTAGTGTTCACTATTTTCTGCAGATATAATTTTTCTTTTTAGTTTACTTCATAGAAGTCCAGATCAACTCAGAGTATTTGGGAAGTAAGAAGTTGTGTGGATTTTCCCTTTAATTTTTTCCCACTGTTGCTTGAAATCTAACAAGAGGGTAGTTTGATGTTCATAATGGTTAGCTCAGGTTTCACTGTTGGGCTGGACTTCCTTTAGAAGGATTTGTTGGGTCTATGAGATATCTTCTCTTGCTTGGAATGCCAAGTCCTCTCTTACTCTGAACTTTAAGTAGAGGAAACCTAGACTTCAAAGCATTGGAAACTTGCCAAAATAAGCTATTTGTAATCCCTCCCTTCTCCATATTCTTTTATTTGTAGAGATTTCCCTATCCCTTTTAGTAATCTGCATGTCTAGTACTGCTTCTTCTGTTTGTCTCTTTATGGATATAGAAACATGAAGAATGATGAGAATGACGGATCATGTACAGTTATCACAAACACAAACCTTAGAGCTAAGTATAAGGCCCTATTGAAGTTACTGAAATTTTTATTGACTCTTTTTCCTGAATTGTATATAGAAGTAATAATGAATTATGCATTTCATTGGGTGGTGGTAGCATGAAGTTCATATATGTTGAATGATTGCTAGTTCATCTGCCATACAGTGATTGCCCACCAATGAGTAGTCATTATCTCACAAAGCACCAGCTGACTAGTTAAAGGAATAGCTACCAAAATTTTGGTGTGAGTAGGTAGAGATGAAGAGGAAGGTCCCAGGGGAAAAATAAAGTCATTTCTGATTTACTACTTGGTGGATGGGCCTGCTTTCCTGCATAGGAAAAAGATGAAAGGCCACTATTTTTCTACATCCAGCCCCATCAACCTTGTAATTACTTGAAATCCATAATTAGTAGGATTAGAATCCTATATACCAGGCATCTGCTGAAGTTAGTTTAGGGTTTTACAGTGAGTTTTCCTTTTATTATATGTCTTCATGTTTATTTTAGTGGGATATTGGGAAAAGTCACATTAAATGATTACTCAGATGTCACCTTAACTTGGAAGAATTTAGAGAGTTTTCCATATGAGACTGATTAATTGCTCATCTCCTGGCTTGCTTTAAGTAACAAAGGAGAGGCAGTGGGAGGCATGGAGGTGTCCAGCTGCAACTTTTACCCATTGGGTGGAGGAAGGGAGCCAAGCCTGAGGCTTCTTAGGTTGGCATTAGCCATCTGGCCACATGAGTAACAGGAGACAGATGTTTACACCGTCTAGAAGAGGCATAGGACCTGGGCTTTGACTCCACTTAGGAGAGGGACAGGCTACTTGTCAGCTGATTTGTACAGTGGTTAAGAGAAGCTCTACAAGTTTTTAAATCAAATATCTTTTTGAGGTAGATGGTGTTATTACATTCATTGCAGAGATGTGGAAACTGACAACTTGTGATTAGACAAAGCCCACATCTGACCTCCTGAAGTTTCATTCTAGATTTCCCACTCTTGACTGCGCAACAATTGCCAAGTTGGAAAATTGTTTTGAGATTCTGCCATAGGACTCATTGAAACCATATTGGTCACATCTAATTGGAAAACAGGGCAGGAAAGACACTCTGTTCTCACCAAGCAAAAGTTGGAATGTAATGCTCTTAAGGCTTGGTTCTCTTCCTGAGAGTACCACCTTCTAAACCAAAAATATTAACTTTGCATTTCTCCCTGGCACACACTGGTGGTTCCTGTGATGGAATGAAAAGGAAATATGCCATGAGCCCCTAAGTCAAGGTCCACGCAATATATGATTCTGTCTGTCTATCTATCTATCTATCTATCTATCTATCTATCTATCTATATCATCATTCATCTTTAGCTACATCTCCTATTCATCTGTCTATTGTCTATTATTTATCTGTTTATAACCTATGTATCTGTCAATCAATCATGTAGTTTTCCTTAATACACCTAAGTATGATTTGCTTGTTTAGGTATTATTAATGACCAGAGAATCTTTGATTGCTTTTTATATTTAATTCTTATTAATTTTTTTGCTTTGTGTAATAGAGATTTTAAGTGTGAAATTTAACTTAGTGCCAGCCACTCTCTTCTGCTTAGGAAGTATGGCCACACCAGTGTTCAGTGCTTATGTAGGTAAAATGTTAGTACAGGTCAGAAAGGTCTATCTATGGAGACATCTGCTCCCTGCAGTCCCATGAGTAATAGCCTGGCCATGGAGTGAGTGGGAGAAACATCTACTCAGCACACAGAAACTGACTGCTGTGCAGGCAGAACCAGACCATTGGGAGAGAAGCAGAAGACCAGTGACAGTGGGCTGCAGACAGCCAGAGGCAGTGATCTAGCAAACAGCTTCTCTTCTCTCTCCCTCTCCTTCTCTAATAGGAGTGGAATCCACACTGGGATAGGTGAGATAGCACACAGGCAGATTGTCCACCAGATGGTACAATCTTCTATTTAAGAAATATTTGAAAGGGCAACAAAATACAGCAAAAACCATCCGACAGTCCACATGGCTAATGCAAAATTAGCCAAAATGATGGTGGCAGCAGTAATGAGGGTGCTGTGGGGTGAACTGTAGGAAAGGCTGAAGCAAGACAAACACTGCTGCGTTAGGCAGGGCAGGTGTCAGGGAGGTGTGATGTGGTTCTTCATCACAGCACAGCAGTGATTTGATGTGCTTCTAGGAGCCTCGAGGATTTGCCTGAACTTCCCTGGCCAAAGCTGATGTGCACCAGGGTGGAGTGAGTGGGGGATGTCCAACATAGTCCACATCTCATGAGCTGAGGAGGACCTCTGTCTTCTTGTATGGCATGAACTTTGGTCATCCGTGCTGTTCTGTGGCTCTTTCATCTTCTTTGTCTTCACAGAGTGGACTTTTCATTCCTGCTTTCCCGCAATAGCCCTATTTTTACAAGACCTGATGCACTGTCCCCAGCATTGTCACCATGGTTATTGTTAACTGAGAACTTACTTTGTTGCTGTAAAAATGTTAGTTCATAATAGCTAATATACATTGAATGATTGCTATATACCATTGAATGGTACTATATACCCTCAGTCAGAGTGATTTTCAAATGTTGTCTTACTTCTCAAAATATCCTAATAAGGCAAATGTTATTACTATCATTTTTATTTTACTTATGGAGAGAAAGGGACTTAGAAACCCAAACACCTTGACTAAGATTTCATAGTTAAGAGGGGAGATGAATTTACTGACTCCTATGTCATTGTTTTAAATGCTATGCTCTTGCTTATGACATGTACATTTTTTCCTGTATTCATCCTTATTTGACCATCTCAAGAAGATGCCAGCCACCATTTCTGATATATTATTAAGAAAATTGCATCTTAAAAAGTGTGAGGGATTTCCAGCTACCCATCAGATGAGACTATTTCTGTCCCTCACCGCCACTTGGTTTCTCTCTCCTTCCCTTCAGTGGCTTTCTCAGCATCCATGTTTGAAACCACAGCAAAGTATTTATATATTACTTACATTCGCATTCACAAAAAGACACATTAAAAGTGCCTTTTCCCTTTTGGAATATTTCCTTTCTCTCTCTGTCCCTTTTTTTCTACCTCCACTGGTACTACCCACCTAAATGGGGTTTCTTACCTCTTAAAATATTACTGAAGTATCTGTTATTGGTCCCTGCTTGCTTCCCCTCAAAAAAGTACAGCACTGTGTCATGACTTCTAGACATGACCCTTCCAGAGGGACACTGCTTTCTACAACCTAGAGGTAGGAAAAGCATAGAATGACTTTCCTATGAATAGAACCCCAGGACTACAAAGGAAGACATATCTGTGTGCCTGTGTGGACACACACACACACCAGGATGCAAAATTAGAAAATGTAAGCTATGTTGTTTTTCATTAAATTATCTAAGTAATCTCTATATGAACACCTTTACAAGAATACAATTCAGTAGACTCTATTTGTCATTATTTATATTCTGTCTTGAAGGAAGAAATCTTCTGATGAGCCCTTCGATCATGACAGATGAAATCTTGGTAGTTTTGATGTTTAATTTTTGGACTGGAATGAGGCTTCATTATTCATACAAGATGTCTTACTGGGAATTTCAACAGACAATGGAACAGAAATGGGATTGCCTAACCCATTGACCTTGGGTCATAAGAGCAGAAAGAAATAAAAACTGAACAGACCCCTGTGTTTTCCATCTCCCTAAGGGCTCTGTCTGTTCTCAGGCCTGGACCGCTTTCTGTTTTCCCCTCTGGAGGGTTCCAGTATCAAGCGTCTCTGTGTTAATTAACTCAGCATGTGGCACATAAAGGCCTGACAGCAGATAGCTAATGTTTTGGATATGCACTCAGCTTAAGGATTAGTTCAATTCCAAAGGTTGCCACAGCACAGCTGACACTTGGTGATTTGAGGCACATTTCTGATTCTGGGCAGCCGTCCTTTGCCACCATCGCACATGTGGAGGTCTACTCCTCACTGTGCTCTTAGCTGCTGAGAGAAAACTTATTTTAATATCATGATTCAACCCAAATAAAGTCAGAATAACATATCTTACATTTGTCAACAAGAACTAAAGATAAACAAAATTCCACAGTGCAGTTGGTTATCTGAATATTTGTTTGTCCCATAATGGGTATTTTATCCAGTATCTTAAATAATATGCATATAAATTTAGAAAAGTATTTTCACTTAGCAAGTCAAATTCCTTAGGATAAGTGTGTGCTGAGAAGCCAGTGTGGCTTCTCTTTTGGCATGAAATATTTTTGAGCCAGAGAAGGGTAGAGTAGCATAAAGGCTGCCCACAGGCCGTTTCTGGGCCCCAATGTGAAATATGTGTCATTGTGTAGTGTCCTTCAACTTTTATCATGGAAATTGTAGAATTCTCTTCTAACTCACATTTCTAGGTTTTCTTTCTTTAGGTCTCTATTCTTTCCTGGCAAAAACTGACCAACACCAACCAGTGACTGCTGCCCAGTGAATGGACCATGGGTACCTGGTGCCAACTTCAGCCAGAGAGTGTGATGTTTGAAATGCCAATTCCTGAACCTGGAATTCTGCTTTCTTGTTTTTCTGCCAACTACAAGCTTCTTAAATCTCTATCTTGATTCCTAGCAGTTTCTTGTCTCTTTTGTCCAAAACAGGCCATGAAATATAATAAGCTGGGTGGAATTGCGCAGGGTTCATCTTAAATTCACTTTTCACTTAGCTTTTACAAAACAGAATTTTCATGACCATTGACTAGCTGCCCAGAAATCACCTGGTGAGTTCTTTTCCCAAAATCCAAATAAGCAAACAAGCATAAAGCACTATATGTGGAAAGGCTAGCAAATTTAGACATTTGGCATAGCATTAAAAAATGGATATAGCAGTATTTTTAATGTACTATTTCAAATGTCATGACAGCTGTCCAAATTTATAATTTTAAAGTATATTTTATGTTATCAAATACATTTCTATACACTCTATCAAATATGTGACTAATATGGGAAAACAAATATGTTGTTACTCAGCTGAGTCATCCTCCTTGAGATGCTACAGATCTTTGAAGGACCAATGAAAACCCTTTATGTTGAAAAGAGAGACCCAGGCTACTGTAGTTTCTCTCTGGGAGGTTGTTTAGGGATTTGTTTCTACTTGGAATGGAGAGAACATGTCACAGAAGAGCCAGAGAATCATCAGACAGATAAAGAAGACACATATCATCTGAAAACCTGGGAATAGTTCTTTAAATTATTCATGAATTCATTCATACATTCATTATATAGAAACATATTGTCTGTTCATTCACCCTGTGAGTATGTATTGAATATCTGTTGCATGATGCGTTATTATGGAGAGTGCCGTAAGGAAACAAATGTGAAAAAAAAACAAAAAACAAAAAACAAAAAACTCTTGCTTTTCTTTCTGTTAAGGAGCTGAGTGAATGTTCAGTGTTGCTTTATAAGATATCAGAGATGACTTAAGCAGCATACTCTGAGTACTAACAGTTCTGGAAGCTGGAATCTAAGATCAAGGTGTTGGGGACCGTCACTTCTAAAGACAGTGAGGGAAGGATCTGTTCCAGGCCTCCTTCCTCTAAGTTGCAGGTGATTTTAGATGAACTTTTTCTTCTTCTGCTTCTTCAGTCTTCAAAAGATACACTTATCAACTGTGTGTGTATGTGTGTGTGTGTGTGTGTGTGTGTGTGTGTGTGTGTGTGTGTATTATGTTTCTAAATTGTTTCTACAAATAAAGACACCAGCCATATTGGATAAAGATTTACTGTGATGACCTTGATTTTGTCTTAATTACCGCTCTCTGTATCTACTATTTCTAGGTAAGCTGACATTTTGAGTTTTTTTTTTTTTATTAGAAATTCAACATGAGTTTGGGGAAGGACATAATTCAGTGCACAACAGGAGCTTGCAAAATAATAGTTTCTCCACTATATGTTAGAAGACTCCTAGCCTGCTCCTTTGTCCTGCTGCTTTCACCAGCAAAGGGGCTTATCTTTTACTGTTGCTAATGACTATACCACTTGTTCTCAAGAAATGCTAGCCTAGGCAATTCCAGAGGCAGATAAGGTGTGAAAGGCCTAGCTTGACTTTGTACATATATGTTTCAGTAGCTAAATGCGGAATGGAGATACAAATGAGAGCCTACATTTCAAAAGTTCCTATTTGAAACCTAAAGATCTAAGTTGCAGCCAGAAATAGGAATCAAAGATCTGTGTAGTGCTTTCTGGAATAATAAGAGGTCACGATCTGGGTGAATAGA
Source organism: Capromys pilorides (assembly GCA_004027915.1). Classification (NCBI taxonomy): domain Eukaryota; kingdom Metazoa; phylum Chordata; class Mammalia; order Rodentia; family Capromyidae; genus Capromys; species Capromys pilorides. Next base: position 7,430 of record PVKN010003132.1, read on the forward strand.
GGAGAGAGCCAGTCAAGGTAAAGTCTAGTCAGTCAGAAAATAAGTTGCAGAAAGTCAAAATCTAGTATCACAAACACTATGATGTGACTCATATAACTCCTCCTGTTCAAGGGCAAAAGGGAGAAAGAACCAACAGGGAGTCAGAGAGTAAGGACTGACAGGTGCAGTGTGTGGAGAATGTGCCACGAGGCATGGGTGGGGGTTAGGTACACGGGAGGACTTGACGACATCCATAGACCAGATCTTTGTATGGCCATTCTTCACAAAGACAGAGCTGGAGCCTAGGAAGAAATCCTTGAAGGGGAGCCCAGCTCTTAGGCTGAACTAAGAAGAAGGGGTATTGTCCCCACTGCCCCTTTTTCTGAACCTTGTCAGCTCTGGGCTTTCTTTTCCTCTCAACTTTTCCCTTCTTTATTCTTCTACTATTCTCAGCTGACACAGGAAAAAAAAAAGTCTTAACCTTTTTATACAACTTGAATTTTATTACAAAATACACATAGATCAACATGCTTCCAAATACAAAGGTTCCTACAACAGGCAAAGAAATCATGTATTTGTCCTTGCATAACTTCTGGGCATGCATTTTACTCATAATGTCAGTTAGGTCTTTCTGACTGCATTGAAAGGGATAGCTGAGTCTGGCCTCTTTTATTTAGAAGCCATTTTTAAACATTTATGAGTATACCCATTGCTAAGGATCTTACTAAAATGCAGATCCAGAAGGGTTAGGGGGGCACATTAGGAGTGGGGAGTAACTTCAGGTTACTGGTACCCCCTAAGTCTTAGCAATAGCTTTGTCTTCTCGTTTCAAAGCTCAAGACCCAGAGAGTTCTCAAATTAAGAGCAGAGGAGGCCTCTCTTGGTTACTGTCATTGGCTTAGCTTTTGCTAGCTCCTGTATTCATTAGTCAGGGTTAGAGAGAAAAGAAAAATAACAATATCGTTCTTAATTGGATCCCTGAAAGAGATACTGCATTTCCACTGATTAAGGCAATTAAAGGTGCAGACACTGCTGCTCCAAAGCTGACATCTTCAGGTGTCTCATAACAAAAATTAATACCACTGCTAACTGTGCCACCTAGTCATGCTGTAAAGTAAATTAATTACTGCAACCAAACTAATAATAACAGTGCAGGCAGAATTGTAACAATCTTGTGGCTTACCATTGGAGACTGAGTGGGGACTTTTGCCTCTCCGCTACCCATGAGCGCAACCCAGCAATTGCTGACTGTAACATTTCTATTGTATGGTTTGTGCTAAATATGCATATCTTAATTGCATTAGTCAAAATAATTAGCTAATATATTTTTGCATAATGACGAGGTAAGCAAATATCACCATAGCTCAGTGGTTCTTGCATGAGTAAATTTGGAAAATTAATAGACTCCCAATTTCCTAATTATCTGTCTTTTATTCCATACTCAAACAAAGAAATGCTACTGCATACTCCTGGGCATCATGTAATTTAGTTTGCACCTTGAAAATTTTAAAGCACCTGTGTTTGTTTTTTCCCCCTTTTGCAGGAAAGTGATATAAAAAAAAATACAGCTTCCTTTTATTACATTTACTTTGGAATGTGACAGAATCTGTGGATCGATACATTTTAGTTTCTACAAGCAATCAGGGCCTTGAATTATAGAACATCCTGATTGCACAAGAAAACTCATATAAAATTGAAATAGCCATCAAAATTCTTTCTAAGGTGACAGTGTATGATAGCTGCCCAAGTTTGGGAGGCCAGGTGGTACTTCTTTGTACCTCTTGAATCTAGCATCCTAGCTCTCTCTCTTCCCATTTCCTCAAATGTACTGGACATTTCCTGCCACTGAATACAATAATCTCATCCAACAACAGAATGGCTGAAGGAGAAAGCTTGATGTTTTGATTAAAATGTGCTGCAGCTCAATTTCTTTGGGTTCATATAAATTCTTGGGCCTGTGATTGAGAGCAGAGCTAATGTTCTAAGCTACTCATGGAGTATCCTGATTAAACAGGACCCAGCCCTTCTTGCCAAAGGTATCATCTCTTCCTTACTCTCCTTGAGAAAGTATATCCTTAGCATGCTAATCAAATGCAAAGGAGCTCAGAAATCTGCCCAAGAGGACATTTGAGTAGTATGCTAATATCCTCTAAAAAGCTTGATAACACTCTTGCTTTATGCTTTCTGATGGCAAGTTTCAGGCCACCATTTAAAAGGAAGAATGTTCTGGGGCCTAAAACTCACCGCATCTGGATGAAATTCTCACTCCAAGCTTGAAGGCATCAGTCTAATGATAGGCAAATCATTTAGGGGAAAAAGAAGCTGGGTAAGGATTTCCCTTAAGTTTCTGATGAGTCTTTACATATCTGGTAGCTTATGGGAAAGCGATCTGTAACCTGATAAGGGAAGAGACCTTCACTGATGTCATTTTGCCTCTAAACAAGCTCTGATCAGATCAATTCCCTCAGCAGCTGTGGTACTTGTCAGGATTCTAGCCTTGAGACTACTTAGGCTGCCTGTCAGCAAGCCCTTGTAGGTGTCTGGAGCAGGTAACAGGTGTAGGCTGCAACATCCTCAGTTCTTGTATTCACTTCCATGCTCACATGAACATCAGCAACCATGGAGAAAATACATGTTAAATAAGTATAATTTGTACCTATGAGTATAACAAGCTTTCATTAAGGTGGGAATGGAGATGAAGACATGCTCAGTGGTGTGTATATTTGAGCCCATGAAATCATAATATCCAATGTCATAATGAGAGCTGGTAAAGGAGGAATAGTTTTGAAAGACAAACTCTTAAGTATAAACCTTGGCAGGTGAAAGGGAGGGAGAAGCTAGATATCATGCATCATGCAAATTCCCATACAGGTAGTTGGACACAGGGGGCCAAAGGACTTATAGGTAGGACTTGTAGATAGTTCCTAGCTATGTAAGACAGCTAGGAACTGAACTCTTAGAAAAGAAAGAAATTCAGTAAGATAAATAGATTGACAAACACTTCAGTTGCTGGGACCAAATACCCGACACCCACAAGTTAGAGAAAGAGAGGTTTATTTTTGGTTTTAGAGGTTTTAGTCATGGTTGACTGCATACAAGGGAAACATCACGGTAGAAGGGCCCAGTGGAGGAGATCTGCTCAACTCATCCAGCCAGAAAGCAGGGAAGATTGAAAAGAGCTGGAGAGGAAGGGGCCAGGGATCAGGTGTAGTCCCCATGGCCACACCCTAGTGACACCTCATAATGGCTCATCCCGCTATGCACTCACTGAAGAGGCTATCAGCCTCCCTATCCAATGACCTACCAAGGAGTTTAAAAATCCAGCCAAATTAATAATCAAGATTCACTACTATAAGAGCAAAAGGCCAAAGGTAGATATGCTGAGAGAGAATTCAAAGTTCTTAAAGATGAAAATATGCTGAGAGACAAGTAATAAGAAGTGAAACCATCAGAGCATAGAAGAACAAAGCCAAGGTAGAAAGGAGTAGGCATTCAGATAAAACAAATTGTAGAAGAAAAGAGGGTTCTCCGAACCAGAGATGGATGAAATGGCTTCCCTTCCTTCTTCATGGCACATTTCAGCTTTACGTTCCTTCTGATTCTAGAGCCATCATGCTGGTACTGGAAGTGTAAGAGTTCTTATCGAGGTTAGAAGTGAAGGGAAAAGGAAACTGGGAGATTGTCCTACCTTTGCTCAACTCACCAGAATCCTAATTGGAGGCAATGTCCTGTACCATAGGAATTTATCCTCGAGGTCTCATCCGTGAAGGGACATCCTAGATGTGATGATGGGCCACAGAGAAGCAGGTGGGAATGTGAGGGAAGATCAGGTTAGAGGGAGCAGGGTCAGGACATGCTTGACACTTCCAGCAGATCTACATTTGAATTGAAACCTGAGGGGAAATGACAACCAGTAGAAGACATAGTGCAGCATAGAGCACATGTTTAGCAAATCATTTGGAACATATGAAAGACATATTCTTTGCCTTTAAAGAAGTAATATTCATGTGTTATGTGAGTAACTGCACAATTCTTTAAATCTCAAATAATGGCTTAGTAATAGAGAAACAATATGTCAGAAAAGTGAAACATAGCTTGCAAATTTTCACTACTCAAGGTGTGGTTATATAAACTAGAAATATCAATATTTATAGTTAAAGTTGGTTACAAATGCAGAAGCTTAGGTGAACTAAAGCAGAATACGAAATATAACACAATCTGTGTTAGAATATTTGCGAAATTACAAAGTGCACAGTAATTATATGTTGATCAGATGGCAAAGATGTCACAAAGGGAGAGCAATATTAAATTTTTTTCTGTAGTTTTAGGACAGGGTCCAAAGGGTCTCACTACATAGATCGGACTTGTAGTGATTCTACTGTTTACAGCCTCCCAAGTGCTGAGATTATAGGTGTGCGCCACTATGCCTACTTTCAATCTCCATTTCAGCATGCCCCTGGGACAGAGCTGGCACTGCACTCTGGGAATCAAACCCGGGCCACTGCTCTCTGCCTGAACAGGTGCTTTAGTCTGCTGAGCTATCAGGCTGGCCCTGAATTTGTTCAATAGAAAGCGTTCTTTCACTGCCTAAAAGTTGGGTGCTTTGTGGATGCATGAGCCTGAGATGGACTCCTTGCAAAAGTGGTATTACATTTTCCAGGCACTTGCCTGGTAAGAACTTGCAAACCCAAACAAGGAAGAAGGGCTGATATCAAAATTACATAGACCTGTGTATTGCACACATGGGTTGGAGAAGCAGGTCCTGGTTACTGCATTGGCTGGACTCGATTGAACTTTGGGAAAGACAGGGAATAGACTGTGGAATTCTTCAGGCATATGCTCCATATGGCTCACTATGCTTTTGTAAGTAAATGTAAGTTAACTACATCTGGCAAGATGGCTGTGCAGCAAGAGCACCGGGCCAGCACAGGTTACAATTCCCAGTGTCATAAACAAACAAACAAACAAACAAATAAATAAATAAGAAAAATTACAAGTTAACTAGAATTGGTCTATATGAGCTAGAGCTGGACCTTTCACTGGACTGTTTGATTGATCTACCAAGCCATTAAACAGTGTGAGCTTCCTGGCAGAGCTTTCTTAGTCTTGTGTGGACTGAGTTTTGCCAACTCTTCTGATCTCATGAGCATCGGCACCCCCGTCATGCTGTACCCACCATTCACTCCGCCATTTGGAAATGGTTGTCTTGCTCCTTTCTCTTTTCTTCCCGGTGACTTTGCTCACATTAATCTGTCTTGTTATGACGGCCCCTTTCACTGCTTTTTGCATATCGTTTGGTGGATTCCTGCCCATGCTTCCGCTCTTACGTCATACATCATTTCTCTTTTATTCCGTCTTATCCCTTATGATCTTGTTATAACTAACAGCCATGATATTGTTTCATGCTAAGCTCCATGTTCCTTGCTCTTAGTAGTATATCTTACTCATGTTTATTCAATCTCTATCATACTTCGATTTAACAAGTATTAATTTACTAAAAAGATAAATGAAGAAGTGATTAGATGAATACACATACAATGAATAAATGAAATCAGATAATAGAGGCCTTCATGTGCCAGGTTGAAGAAATTGGAATTCATTGTGTAACCTCTGGAAGGAAAATGCAGTTATAGGATATGGGTAAAATCCACTAACTCAGCTCACATGGCAAGAAATTAGTGAGGAAATGTGAGCAGAGAGAAGAAGGAGCTTCAGTGAGAAAAAAAAGCAGCAAAAATCTGCACACTCATTTTGTGATAAAAATATTTCATCTTTGCATCTGGAGATCTGGCTATTTTAAGTGATAGAAATGCTGCATGATTTTTTCCTTTGTATTCCCCTTGCAGGCTCTCCAGCCACCTTACGGGTGGCCTTATGGTCAGGATTACCTGCCTTGTGTGTCCTGATACTTCATGGGTGTGATTTTTAGATTGCTGGACATATCTCTGTCATTTCTAGGATTGTGTTTACTTAGGAAGGTGGGCTTGGGGATTACAGCTGGGGGCGATGCCATGTACAGTATGAGCAAAAGGTGCGTCCTGGGTCAGTCACTCACCCACTGACCAATGACTAATGGTGTGACCTATTTTCTGTTTTGGTTACATAGTATCTTTGAGTTGCTTCTTCATCTTTCATTTATTGTGTTGCAAAAACCTTGTGATAGAAAATATACGCATTTAGCAGACTCTAAATTGCCACGGTTTTACTTTGAGCTGGACTTAAAGTATTATTTATTCCAATATAATTATTAGAGCGAAGAATAAAGTCATTCTCAATTCCAAAATTTAGGAACCATGCTGTGAAATTGGCAAAGGAATTCTGTCTGGGGGAAGCTTGGAGAGCTCTCAAGACAGCATTCCTAATATAGGACCTTGGTTCCCACTGCAGCTTTGACTGGATATGGGATTCTTAATTCAGGTCCCATTTTTTTTTTTTTTTTTTTTTTTGGAATGTTATACTGGGCTGTTAAACAGCTGCTGTGCTTAACCACAGATGTGGGTGCATTTTATGGTTGTGATTCCTGTGTGTATGTGTGTGTGCATAAGCCAATAAACAAACAAGTATATTTTTAAAACCAATATTGACACAGTGTTAAAACTGAAATCTTTGCAGTCAGATCAGGAAATTCCAAAGTTACTTTCCTATAACAGTATCCTCTTAGTCCCTTGTATATCCTGTATATTGCACTACATCTATTTAATTTTCAAACCCAGAGATACTGACTATGCAAGTACTAAACTGGACAACAGAAAGCCACCTTATGAATCATCTGATTTTTGAGATGTGTTTAATCTTACACCTCAGTTTCTCATTACAACTTGAACTTTAATTTAGAATAATGGAAGAGAAATAAACCGGAAGGGTATCAGCAAAGGTATTTCCATTTATATGTCAGAAAGAGACATGTTTCATTTTAGTCTCCAGTTGATAATCTTTATCCAAATGGATGCTAAAATGGGAGCGGAAATATTTCTCATCTTTAACTTAGCATTCATTGTTTAAATCTTCCACATTCAAAAATAGGAAACCATTTTTCTTCAAAATTGGCTTCTATTGCATTCCTTAATGAGGACAACAATCTTGCCAAATTTGAAGTTCACAGCTTCAGTCATTTCTGAATTACAGAAGCACAGATAAAACATTTTCATATTTTTTATGATGGAGAAATGGAATTTTCCCTATCTAGGTGTATGGTAATATCTTTAGATGTATCACATCTAAGTTTAGATTTGAATGAGTTCTCTGGTGTATAAAGCACAGAGCAACTAACACAAATGACTTTTGTCTCTGTCATTGTGTGTTTTTTCCTGGCCACCCTTCTACCTGGTTTGCTTTCTCAGCCACTACTAGGATGGATCGGATTGCTGATTGGTACTGATTGGCTGGGAGGCATGGTCCACTTAGTTCCCTGACACAGCTTGATACCCCTATGTACTTGAGCTTTAATCTTACTGTTTATTATATTCCTTTCTTCTCCCAGCCCCCCTCCCACTTTCAAAATCTTCTGAGAGTTGCCAGATAATAAGAGACAAATTGTGCAAATTAAATGTCAGGAAGTGGCGCATTAGTAACTGAGCTCTTTGCCATCAATGGTACAGTCGATTCTCCTCTCTGTAAGCCAAATACTTCTCCAAATTGGAGTAAGCTTGATGAATTTCTTTCTTTTTTTAAGTTAAAGTATGACAGCTGCTTATTTTCATTTTTGTTCATCTGGTGAAACCAGAAGGGGCTCAAAGAAGTCATTAATGTCCACTGTGTGAGGGCTCTAGGAAATGTGTCGAAGGTAGAATGCATGAACAGTATTGTTCACCATATGTAGGCTAGAAACATCCTTATGTTCAGGGTCCATGTGTAAGGGAGGGAGTGTGTTATAATTAACTGTATAGTACATATGGTGGACTAGAAAGTTTACTCCTTGGAGACCAGTTGAGTTATAAAATCAAACAAACAACGAAAACAGAGTCAATTAACAATGGCTCTATCAAATATTGTCATATAGCTCCTGTGGCTCATGGTGAAGCCCAGGACCTTGGAAGCACAGGTATGTCCTGCTCCTGTCCCCCAGCTTTCTGGACCCAGAAAAATAGGGTATAACAGATGAAGTTAACAGAGCTAGTGCACAAGCAGCAGAGGAGGGAGGAGGAGGAAGAGGAGTTGGGAGGAAGAGGGGAGAGAGAGAGAGAGAGAGAGAGAGAGAGAGAGAGAGAGAGAGAGAGAGAGACTTTCTTCATTTGCCACTGAATACCTCATTGGAATACTACCAAATATCACTAGAAAGTGCTAGACATGAGTCCCTCCCTAAAGCCCATGCTCCCAGAGGGTCATCTGTGCATTGTCCACTCCATACTACTACAAGATTGCTAAAACTATGTTGAAACTCCATGATTTGCTTCTGTAATGCTGGTCACACTGCTAGGGCAAGGTTCCCATGGCTCTGAGTCTTGCTGATGAATCTTTGGTAGTAAAAGATGGGCCTGACCTGAGGCTTGTATTACAGTGGATAGTGAATATTTTGAACCTGATTCACCTGAATTTTCTCAAGTCTATATAACTCTTTATGTTGCTAAATCATGTCACTTGCCAAGACAGAAGTCAGATCTGATGGAACCTCACCTGTAGCAGTCTAGTTTCATAAACTAAAGGGTCTCTTTTTTTTGCTCTTTCACATATTTCTTGAAATAATTTTAGCATGTACATTCTAACAGGTTTATTCTAAAAAATGCAGCTTCTCCTTTTGTATTGACTATTATACAACTTGATCATGTCTGATCACATCAGTAGCTTCCTTAAGAGTTTTCAGTGGCTTCCTGTCACCCTTAGAAAACAGTTGCTAATAAAGTTTAGATGTCCTTATTTCTCTAGACCTCTTACCCTCATCTACCCAATTTGCACTCACAACATTTACCCTATGAAGCTTTTAGTCTACAGAGATTTCTAAAAGACTGGAATCATCCTTTGTTTTTCTACCCCCATCTTTCTATTTAGTTGGGTTTCCTTGCTACATATTTGTATGCTTTCTAGGAGTCTTTTGCATATCTATTATCACTTTTACCATAGTTCTCCCATTTGCTTGGTTGTTTACTTTTCAGCTATATAATAAATCTCTGTAAGCTTAGGGACCATTGCACCTGTCTGGTCACCTGTAGAACTTTATATCCACCACCATGTGTGGCACAGAGTGGACAGTGTTTTAATTGTTCTTATTATAGATATGAAGATTAAAAGCATAGTCAGATGTGTTTTTCTAGTGATTTTTAAAAATGTATTTAAAACTTTAAATTTATCTTTTGCTAATTTATCTTAACTTTGTCCTGATTTGACTTTCGTTTCTTTCTCCTATAAGTTTCAAAACAGCTTTGGGCCTAAAGCATATTAAAGCTATAACCATAAAAGTTCTGAATGGAAAGTGCCCAGAGACTAAACTAATATAGTCCATGATACCTAAAACCCAGGTTTGATTCTAGAAAAACCCTTAGATCATTGGGGTCTTTACCACTTGAACTAAGATGCACTTGTTTCCGATCATGAAGGAGAGCAGGCAGGCATCAAAGGAATGGGACATTTGTAGGTGTACTGTACAGGTGGTGTTTTGCAGCTGGAAGATGAAGTGGCAGCATAGACAGTGTCTGGGAAGTCATGAAGCACTGCATTTTAGAGAGACAGAGACTGAGAGAGAGAGAGAGAGAGAGAGAGAGAGAGAGCTATTAAGGAAGATGCCACCAAAGTATTATTAGCTCTTAGACTTTGCCTGGCCCATCTGAAAATTAATGCCATATTACTCTGAGATGACAGGTAGGAGGAGGGACAAGACACTTGTTCTTTGCTTTCTTTAGCTGCACAGCTTGTTATTAGATAGAGACCAGCCTGGAATAAACTCTCAGGATACATTATTAAGTGGTCAATTGCACATTCTTTGATTGTTTTTGCCAAAGGGAATTGCAGAAATACCAGACATCCCACAGTATTTATGGAATATATCCTTACTCATTTACCACTATATCATCCTCTGAGCTTGTTACTTGCTTTTAAAGCACTCAGGTCTGACTTTCTGGTCTGTGCTTGTCTCATCTCCTTTCTTTCTTTCATCATCCCAGTTGCTACAGTGTTTGTACTTCTATGACAGATGTGTAAATTATGCATGTTTTGAAGAAGAGAGACTGAGGGATGGGGAATGGACAGAAAGACTGGATAATGACCAGAGCCGATTTACCCCATATTGAGCGACTCCTTTCAGTGACTAGTGAGGGTGATACTTCTGGTATGTATGAACCAGCTGGTATTAGCAAACGTGTGAAGAACTGCCGATGGAAGAGGGGGCAGAGAAGGTTTGTGGGTGTGTTTCAAAGTCTGTTGGATACAACTAGTTTAATTTCCTTTGTTCATCTGCTTCAGTGTTTGCAGCAATTTGAGAGGGTCATTTTCTCCTTCCTGTAGTATATTTGGTGAAAGCTTATGATACTGTGTCATTCATGAGATTGTCAGCAGGGCGAAATATTGTAGGTACCCTTTACATTGAGAAATTTCTTAAAGTCAGTGCAGGGTACAAAGTCTAGTTCTATTTGGCACTGTGTTCAGAGGAGAAAGGTAGAGAAAAAGAGAGTCAAAGAGATATGGAAAACAAGAAATTAGAACCGAGAGAGAGAGAGAGAGAGAGAGAGAGAGAGAGAGAGAGAGAGAGAGAGAAAGAGAGAAAGAGAAAGAGAGTCAGAGACAGTTAGACAGAGATACCTAGAGAGAAGAAACTGACTAAGAGACATGGAGAGCCACAGCTAGAGAAGATGAAGAGAGAGACAGAGGCAGAAAATATTAGAGAGTATGAGAATGTGGAAAACAGAAAGAGAGGGAAGTGGAGAAGAGAGGAAATGATAGAAGGGTGAAGAGAGTCTAGAGTACTGGAGAAGAGGAAAGAAAGGAAAAAAAAAATGGAAAGAGAATACATGAAGATAGCATCTTTTTAATTTGGTGTTCCACGACACTTTGGTCTTCAGGATTACCCGCACATGCATGGACTTTGTTCAGAAACCAAACCCAGGAACTGAGCCTCTTCAGAGCAGCTACATGAACTGAAAGAAGGTGCATAAAAACAAGTCATAAAACTACAAAACTCTCTGAAAAATAAAATTGATTACTTTTGCAGTAATTTCTCCTCTTAAAAGTTATCTGTATATCAAATTCCATATATTAAACACATATTTCTCAGTGGTTGCAGTGGAGATAGTTTCCTTTGGAAGAATTGCAAGTTCTTTAAGAATCTGCTTATAGTGGGTCTCATTTGCCTAGACATTTTCTGGACACCAGAAAGTGCCAAAGTATGGGTAATTTTGTTCACAGTAGAGAGAAAGCCATCAAGATAAAGGAGAACTAAATAATGATAATGCTACTCATATGATGTGCCACTAGTATAGGCACAACTATTACAGGGGCCCCTGTCTCCTTGACTAATACTCTAGGTAGGAAATTATTCTTTCATCATGGTTTTGTAAAGACCTGATGGCAGATATACTGTGCCACTTGACACATTCTATTTATGAATCTATCCTCCTGCTCTTTTCCTAGATGCTCTGAGATATGCATTTGTCTTCCTATTTCCGTTTCTGAAAGTACTCAGTGCTGCCTGCTTAGCAAATATAACGACTTAAACTAACTGGAATATGGAAGAAGAAAACCTCTCTGTTCTTTTCATTCATCTGTTGTAGCACTGAAATGTTCTGCATTTCTGGGAGTGTTGTAGTCACCTTGGGTTAGACACAGTTGAGCTGATCTTGAAAATCCCACTATTAGTTTTTATTTCTTAATGTGAGCACCTGAAGAGAATAAAGCCATAAAGGAGGCTGCTTCAGATGGTGGTGTATCTACAAACCTTTATTAAGTAAGGATAGTTTTTGACCCCAACTAAATATTTTCTACTTAAGTATATTTGCTAGTTGGTATTCTAAGCCAGCCAAAGTCAAATGCACAAAACCCACACCTAGCCTCTCTACTCACACATGGGAGCATGGTAAGCCATCTTCAAGAGGAAAAGATCTCCAATTTTCCAGTTAATTTTTTCAAATGTAGAACAGATTCAAATTCTCCATTTGCTCCAACAACGAATTGGCTGAAGGTTTAAATTCATTATAATGCTAATGAGAAATCAAGTTGGGGGCTTTATATGCTCTTTGGTTCATGTGTCTCTTGGTAATTCAAGAGCATGTTATAATGAGGTCCTTTTGAGCAGGGAGGAGCCAAAGTTTCTTTTAGATATTGACAAAGGTTATATCTCTTTAACAAAAGGATGAGGTAGCTATTATACATACAAATAAGATAGAAGAGAAATAGCACTTTAATTTTAATTTTTAAATTTTACTTTGTATTTTGTGCAGAGTCTCACAATGCAACTCGAACTTGTAGCAATCCTCCTGTTTTAAACTGCCCCAGCACTGGGATTACAGGAGCGCCCCACCATGCCCAGACTTGGTCACCAGCTCAGTGTACCCCCGGGCGGGGCCAGCATGGCATGTGGTGCTGGAGACAAAGCCCTGGTCTCTGTGCTTGCCTAATCAGGCACTTAGTCTGCTGAGCTATCTTGTCAGCCCAGCACTTTTAAATACTATCGAAAGTGTAACATTCCTTAATGGAATCTGTAAATATTTTGTTTGTTTGTTTGGTTTTTGAGAGAGTATTGAGACTTGAACCCAGTGTCTACATACTGAGCTACATATTTAGCCTTTTTTATTTTCATTTTCATTTTGAGATGGGGATCTCAGTAAGTCACTAAGCTGCCCAGTCTGGGCTTAAACTTGATCCCTCTATCTTAGCCTCATGGAATGCTAAGGTAACAGGTGAGGAGTGTTTTGATGTTTTCTCTGATAATTAGCTCTTTTGGTAGAACATGAAACAATTCCCCCGTCTCCTTTGTGCCTATACTGGCAAGTGGAATGCTTCTGTTCCACTATAATAAAGAAACAAACAAACAAACAAAGAGTTGCTATGAGCCATTTGTAACTCACTGACTCATTAACTAATGCATATGTGTCACATCTAAAGGCATAGCAAGACCTTGCAGCAACACAGTCCCTAACTTCTTGTCTAACTCTTTCTAGTGAGGCACTCACTTTGGCAGCACACACGCAAGCACTAATCAGAGGTGAGAACGAGGACAAATTCCCTAACTCTTAGGGCTGAGATTTTGTCATCTGTAAAATTATCAGATTGGATTTGATAGTCTCCATGTTCCACCCATTGTACAGATCTCTGATTCTAAATTAGGTTGGCAGTAGTAGAAACAGAATTATTTTTATTTCCAGAGAGAGTTCCATGGTTAATGTGCTGATTTCTACTTTGTGAATGTACGTAAACATTTGTAAGGAAAATGCTGGCCAAACAATAAATGATTTTTGTTCTTGGCTTCCTATATTCCTTATTGCTTTTCTCCATTTCTCTTCAAAATTCATGGAAGGGAATCCTGATACTTAAATTTTTTTTCATAAGAAAGAAAAAAAAAAAACGAGGAGGAAAATATATAGGTATGGGTAGTAGAACAAAAAGACTAGCTCTGTCTGCTCTGGAAGGGAGCTCTGGCTCCTGAGGCCTTCATAAAGACTTTAGGAAGAAAATAGTCCCAAAGGAAGTTTTACTCATTTGGAATGTCTAGAATAGTATGAGCTGTTCTTGTCTTTGCTTTTCTTCCCCTATGCTATATCAGAATCGATTCAGAGAAAGGACTGCACTCAGAGCGCATAATAAACATCTCCAGGTGAGCTGGGGAGAATGGGCAGGACCAGGAAGGGGATGAAACAAAATCAATTGCTTGGTGCTGACAACTTCTTCTTGTAATAACAATATTCTGTCACATTTCATTAGCAGCATTTTGCAATTGTATGTATTTTTGCTAACAGGCTGTAAAAGTGTAATCATATGAGCACTGAATACAATGTATTAGTGGGAATGATTGAAGGGGATGTGTGCTTTATTATACCAGTATGGCTATAATGTGTTGCTTACTGAAGTGAGACATCATTTTAGGGAAAGAATATTTATTATCTATTTGTTTGTTGTGGCATTGTTGCTTCCCAGGGAAGGCTGCTTGTTTCTGTTGGGGGTGGGGATTTTTCTCCTATTCATCTTTGTTCCTGTATTCTGTATATCAGAGCATCATGACCCTGAAAGTAGGATTAAAAAAGAACACACACACACACACACACACACACACACACACACACAACCTCCCAACTTCTCAACTACCTGAGAAAGCACTGCCTCTGCACAGATTTCACAAACTGTATTTGTGAAGCTAATACTGCTTGTTGCTGCCAAGCGTCTTCTGCTAAGAAAGATGAAAGAACAAAAGGGGGAGAATTTCACAGTTGTGTAGGAACAACTATGGATTGAAAAAGCACACCCCAATAGATGCCCTAAAATAAGGCAGTTAGCATTATGGCCAGCATGAACCATGGAACCCAGGATCCTTGTGGACAGGAGAATGTTGCTAGCAGATAACTAGTTCTACCTGTTGCTGGACTGTTTCTGGAAGAGGCCTTCTAAGGCTTCTTCCTTTCTACACCCTTGATACATGGGTTGTTCCATCATTGACTGGACATAGCTTATACATTGAATTAGAGTGTGCATGCAAGTGTGTGTGTGTGCGTACATGTGCGTGTGCATGTGCGTGTGCGCACACGCATGCATGTGTGTGTGTGTTTGCCTCCTTCCTTAGGTTGTCAATCCTTGAACCCAGGGACCATACCTTAGACGACTCTTATTTCTCTCAACCCTTACCCTTGTTACACTTGCCTTCAAGTATTTAGCCACCAGCTCTTAGTTGACCAATCTGCACTCAAATTGAGATCCGAATCTGTATGTGTTGCTTTTCCTAATTTCCCTACCTAGTACCACAACCTGGGTGCCTTAACCAATAGAAATCCATTGTCTCCCAGCTGGGAGGTTGGAAATCTGAGGCTGAGATATGAACCAGCTTCATTTCCCCTGAGCTGCTCCAAGCTCCAGCTTCTGTGGTTTGCTGACCTCTTTAACGGACCTTCGATTGTGTGCGTATCTTTCTACTCTCTACCTTTGTCTTCCCTGGCATCTGTGTGCATCTGAGTCCTAATTTTTCCCTTTTTACAAGGACACCAATCAACATATGACCTCAACTGTTTATATATGCTGTAACTTTATTCCCGAGTCAAGTGCTGAGATCCTTGAGGGCTGGGACTTCCATATATGAACTTCAAGGGACATTTAAAACAAAATAAAACAAAACAAAACAATATTCTGTGTATGACCGTTGTTTCTGGTCCACATTTTGAGATCAGTGTGAATTTCCCATTTATATCTGAGGATGCCAACCGAGTGACAATAGTCTCCAATTGTCAAGAGTTAATACTCAGTACTCCCACTTTCCATGTGGCAAGCATTGTTCCAGGTGCTTTAGGCACATAGTTTCTTTAAAATACTCATAGAATTGTTATGAGGTGGGTGCTATTATTATCCTCATTTTACAGATGAGGAAAGAGGCATGAAGGGGATAAGTAAATTGTCCCAAATGATGCAACAGATTCAGATTTCAGACCTGTGAAATTTGGCTCGTGAATTTCTGCATTTAACCTGCAGTTAAATGTTTTGTAGTCCTTCCTAACTATATTTTGGGTAGCTCCTAACATAGATGGCGTTTCTCTTTATACAGTTTCTCACACATTTTCTCGACTAAGGCTTTCTAGCACAACAAAAGAATGTTATTAAGCTTTTTAAGACTTGGCAAAATGATACACAGGAGGCACGCTTTTTTTTTTTTTTTTTGCTTTTTTGCTAGTTTTGCAATGCACGATGCTCAGTTCAGACCATATCAACCTTTGCAACGGAAATGTTACTGAAGGCTCAACGGGAATATTCTTGGACTTCAGCATGGGCTGGTGGCAGAAGTGGATGTGGGAGTGAGCAGGACATAGCGTGGTGTTGAGTAGGGGTGCAAATGACTTTCTCATAGCACACAGTGACTATGACCTCTAGTCTCACTGACCTCCAAAACTGAAGTGAGTCCAATCTGCTGGACAGAGAATGCCAGCAGGAGGCTTCCTGCTGAGAGGCATTTGGAGGCAGGAAAATGGAAGAATCTTGGCTCTTGGCAGTTAATGAGCAGCAGGTGCCTTTTCAGTTGTGAAAACTACGGACCTAGGGGTTCTATTCCCCAAAAGGTGCTTGGCTCAGATGGCAGAGGTGAAAGGACATTTATTAAGCACTTGTTCAATCTCTGAAAAGTACCACATGATTGATTGGTGTTATGGTTTATGTCTAGTTGTCCCCCCAAAGCCTCATGCAATCATGGGGCACGGACTTCTAGAGTTTGAGACATGAGTCATGATCCACTAGGATTATGTGTTACAATTGGTTCCTCCCTGGTGCATGACCTGGGCCTGCCTAGGATATGATTGGCTCCTCCCTAGAGCGGGATCAAGGGCCCATCCTGGGGTGTGATTGGTTCCACCCTAGGGCACAACGGGCCCACGTCAGAGTGACTGAGCACAAAGAGACTTTTTAAAGAGCTGTTACTCTCTGCTCAAGTTGAGTTAGTTGTTCTGCCGCCATGAACTGGATGCCCTCTGCCCTGTTCCACTCAGCCTTGGGCCAGCCGAATATGGACTGAAACCTCCAGCAACTGTGAGCTAAATAAACCTTTCCCTCCTTCATTTTGAGTGTCGGGTATTTGTCCCAGCAACGAGTAAAAAGTAACTAACACAATTGGTTAATTGATTAATTTATGCTTCAAAACTGGAGCATACATGTCACATAGCACATGCTTGTGTTTATGGTTATCAAAGAACGGAGCTAAAACTTGAAAGTCGCATTGTCTAGTCCAAATGCCTGCACCTCCACGCAATGTCCGAAACCCTATTCTGAGTGCACATCAGGTTCACCCAGTGGCCAGTGAGTCCAGGATGCAAATGCTTAGTGTCTACTGGTCTGCATGGGAGTGGAGTTATGGGGAGATAGGGGCGAATGTTATACATGCAGGTGGAATTTCAACATATGTGTAATGGAAGTATTAGATATAAGTGGGGTCCAAGTAGGAGCCAGATTATCACTGTGCAGAAGGTTTTCCTCCCTGAACTTGAAGGCTATTTAAAGTTGCCATCTTACATACAAAGAAAATTATTATTATTATTATTATTATTATTATTATTATTATTATTGTTATTATTATTATTGTTATTCATTCTTTTCTGGTTAATACCAATAAGTTCTTCCTGGAAATACCAGGTCAACTTCACAAACAGGTACCTTGGTTTTCTTCTAAACAAATGCATTTCCACTTAAGTATAGATATGGTGCTTTATGCTTTGAAAGCTGAGAAGGGGAGACCAGGAATATGGATCATGTGCTCTTCAGAAAAGCTAGCGAGAAGTGTTTTGTGAATGTGTGTGAGGTGCTAAGGTTGAAAGGAGGTGTTTTTCATGATGCTCCTCATGAGCTTAAATCAGGTTCCTCTACTGAATTTTTAGTGCATCAATCCTGAGTTCTTTAAGTTCTGACCTTATCGTTTGCAATGAGGAAACTGAAAGTGTGTTATGATGTGCTTTGATTTGTACCTTATGAATTTCTTCATACTTTATCATAGGAACTCCATGGGAGCTCATGAGTTAGCACAGTCACTTAAGTGCCTGCTTGGATAAACCCAGTCAGGCGCAAAGGACCGCAGTTTGATCCCCAGCTCCACCAGACCTGTCCTTGAGGCAGCCTGAACCAGCCACCCCTCCCCCCAAAAAAAGTCCTTATCATAGGAACTCCATTGTTGCTATGTAGTTTCTCTTGGGGAAAGTTGAGGTTTCCTTGCTGAAGAAATTCCTCAGACTGTGTGCAGTGAAAAGAGTTAGTGTGGCCAACACTGTATTTTCCTACATTCTAGTTTTCCCCCAGAGGACACTAAACTAGAAGATTTTAAACCAACACTGACAGAGTGAAACACTTACAATTTTCAGTTTTATTATTTATTTATTTTTCTGTTTTCAGTTTTTTTCTATTACTCATATGTGTTTTTAGTATACAATCATTACATTTATCTTTGGAATTGGTACTTATATGCCTCACATCTTATAATAAAGTGATTGTTTTGACAGTTACTTTAGCATTTTGTATGTTTATTTGCCTGAAGTAAAATCTTTCAGAAAAAAATGTAGGTTTTGTGGGTGACCAGTCTATATTTCCATAGATTTTCCTATGTGGAGTAGCTGTCACATCTTTGCCCAGGACCTGCACTCCCTTGGCCAGGTGTAAGCAGGGCTCTATTTTTCCCATCACCTGGAATAGGATTTCGCACAGCAGAGGTCGAGAAAGAGCTGAGAGTGCAGGTAGGTGTGACAAACCTACAGGGTATCATAGACATAAGCTAATTCTGTAATGAGCCTGTCTTGATGCCTTTATTTATGCTTCTCTGTAACAAGAACAATGGTATTTTAATATTCTACACAGCATTTAATTATAATTCAGTTATCTTATGTAAATAATTTCAGTGCCCTTTAATATAACAAATCCCTGGTGTGAAATATCTAACTAATAAGAGATGACAGGTGGTCGTTACTCCGTGAGCCTCACCATCTTTCACTACCACTTGCTGTGATAAGTTAAATAACCCATCCTTCAATGTGAGAAACTCCCTAGGTGGCTCTCAAGGGAAGTGCAGGCATTGATGGTGACATCTTTAGTATGAAGGCAATAGCTGGCAGAGATAACTGATTGCTACATATGAGTTGAAGTTCTTCATTGACATTGTCTAATTACCAGGTTTAGTAAGCTCAGGTTAGTGCATCGTAATGATGAGGCCAAGGTTTAGACTACACTGAGTATATTTAGTACTAACTTGCTCTTGATTCTTTTTTAGTTTTGTTTTATTTTCATGGGTAGGAAGAAGTGAAAAGATAAGGACTAATGGGTAGATTATTTTGAACTGACACCGGATAGTAAAGAATGGCTCAAAAGAAGTAGCCAGTAAGAGCTGATTAATGAAAAACACCGATGTTTGTAAAGAAAAAAATGTTATTTTGTGGGAAATGTCTTTTAACAAAATTGTATGGTATTTTTCACACAAAAGTACATAGATCAGCTGTTTTGGTAGCAAGATTTTTGATTTTTACTGAACATAGGGTAGGGAGTGACACCAATTTCATGTTTCTTTGACTCCATTTAGTTATAACATCCTGAGAGGTGGCTCAATTTGCGCCTTTCTTAGAAGAATGAAACCTTGTTTGAGGTTGACAAAGGAAAAATAGCCATAGGTATCTCAGGAGCACTTCAAACACTTGTGTCCCTACATAGATTTAGCATCCTATAAAAGGATATTGGGCTTGGTTGAATATATGGATGACTTGAAAGGTTAATTATAAAGCAACAATGTCACTCAAATTTAAGAGAATGCTGTAGTAGAAACAGGATTTAATCATTAGGAACTTGGAAGATTGATCAACACTTTCATTTCTCACCACAAGGCAAAGATCACAAAAGTCATAGATCCCAGCTCATATGGTCAACCCTTAGCAAGACAATGATATAAATCAACATTATTGGAAAGTTTAGTTTCCACATCCTTATTCAGCTATGTCTAGTGTGAATCTGTGATGCATAAAGTACATTGTGGGAAGCATCTCATTTTCTTCATGAAATACATGTTTCACTAACTCTTTCCAATCATCACCCCACACTACTTTTCTATTTCCATTGCCCCAGCTAGTGTTCCCATCTGCCTCGCTACTGAGTCTGTAGTTCATGCTATTGCTTCCTCTCAGAATTCTTGCTTATCTGTTTATGAATGTCCTCTGTTCAATATGGAACGAAACCTTCCCTGTTTACTTGATTTGCCTTGTACTACTCTAGGCTACTTACTTTAGGACATAGTCTAAAGAGAGAGTATTGGCTCCATCATTGGTCTTAGTTTAATGAGCTCAGCTCTTCTTCCTTATGACCAGTGTTGAGAGTTTGGGTGGCTGCCTACATTCACCATCCCCTCTGCTGTAAGTCTGTAGTTCCCAAGCTCTTCAGAATTACCTTTGCTCAGGTTCTGGCCCTTCTTTTCGCCTTGGTACCTGATGTTTGTAAAGAAAATATGTAATATTGTGGGAAATATCTTTCAACAAAACTGTATGATTTTTTTACACAAAAGTACATAGATTAGCTGTGGTCTCAGAATTGCGTGTGATCATCTACATGTGTTTTGACTGGCGCACATCAGGAGGACGTCAATCTTCTTCAGACATCTTCTACATTAACAGAGCATAAGCCTGAACTTGTACCTCTGTGAATTTCATGGCCTAGACACTGACTTCTGAGCTCCTTGAAGGAAATCTTTAAATATCGATATTCAGAAAGTTCCTAAGGCAAACTCCTGTTGGTGTTTTGAACCCATTTGCAGAGAATGTTTCTGTTATAAAACAGCATACTTACCATATTAATTCTTCATTGTCTCACTCATTAAAATCATTGTCTTTTTGAATTAGATATTATTTACCAAATCTATGTCTTATTTGCTTTTTTTTTTTTCAGAACTGGAGATTGAACTCAGGCCCTTGCACTTGCCAGGCAGGAACTTGTACCCCTAAGCTATCTCCCCAGCCCCTCTTATTTACTTATTTTTTATACTGAATATATACTATATGCCAAAATAGTGCTGTGCAAATCATGGTAATTTACTTTATAATGTGGTCATGATATTTGCCTTCATGACACATATGTCCTCATCACCAATGAGAATTCTGAATGGGTTAATAATGAGAGCAAAACAATGTGGTAGCCATTTGGAAACCCTACTAATTATACTTACCAATTAATTAAGCAGTATTTTCTAGATATGTTTTTCAACCAACTAATAACTCTTATGTAATATATTGTCATTTGGTTCATTATCCAGTACATTATCCAGTTCATAAGAATATGATTTAATCACGTTCATTTTAGATATTATTTGGTTGCAAGTAATACAAACTTACTAAAAGTGCTTTAAATAAAAATAGGATTATAATTGTACAAGGGAGCCTCATATAATTCACTTGTAGGAAATATTGCTAAGCCTCATAGAGTTGCTTTCTCCATATCTCTGTTTCTCACTGGCTCACAGTTTTCACTGTAGTTTGCCTGCTGCAATGAGAGTCTTAGTTTCACCTTTGTTTAACTATCTTAATGCCAAGGCTGGCTCTATTTCTACATAAAACTACTGATCCAGGACCAATAGTATCTACTTGACTTTTCTCTTTCCTTTTCACCTCATGTGTTTCTCCTACTTCCTCTTTATTCATTCTCATTCTAATAGGAAAGAAGTGATTTGATTGGTTATAGGACTGATAGAAATTGGTTTCCTTTGGTCAAGCTCACCTATCAATTTTGGATACGGAACAGAAATAATAGACTCATTTAGCAAGAAGATCTGTGTGTCTTATAGGGATGATTAAGCAAGTAACACTAGAGAAAAACAGAGATTGAGATGACAGGCATGCAGTCTAGCATGGCATTCTGACAAGATCGTCATCATAATTTCTCTAAAATCTAGACAGATTCTGTCTTTCAAGTCCTGGTTGGAATAAATTAATAATGTTAACAAAAGAAGTGAATTTAATTTGGGAGAATTTATTCTTGGGTGCTGTAGCTTAGATTTTATGGTATTTTTTCAAAGGTATCACAAAATATCGCTTGAATAATAGAGTCTAGATCTTTTCCTAAGAGCTACTTCAAGAGTGTAGGCCTGTACTATATAGAAAGAAAAAGATAATCTACATTTACACATCTCTATTAATTATGATTCATGTTTGACACATAGACAATGATTCAAAAAACTTATTTTGAAGGCTTTTTCATACATGAATGGTTGTGTGTGGAAATGTGTGTCCAGATCCTATTTCAAACAAAAATGTATTGGGCCAGCTACTGACTGTCCTGTCATATGCTTCAGCTTCTGCAGAGAATCTTGGCTTCAGATAGCTGACTTGCCCAAGGATTATGTCCTCCACGAATAGATAGCTGAAGCCCTAAAGCCTACATAACAGTTTGACTTCACTTTGCTCCCAGTACTGGTTCATTCCCATGCTTTCTAGAGTAGGTAATCTCGAAGGTCCTTGGGAAAAAAAAAAATCACAAACACAAACTGATCTCCATTTAAAAATGTGCTTGGAGAAAACTCAACAGTTGTCAAAGGAACAAATTACCATTCTATATTTTTGTAGGCATTTAATAATCTGATGTAATTTTGACATTCTTTAAATTGCTACTTTATACTTTGTGCAGTTTCCTATGTGTCTACAGTGTCTTTTTGACCTAGGCATGAGATTTTTGAGTATAATATAAAGTGTAGTACTTGTATTTCAAAACACTAATTACCTGCTAATATATCATACACTTTGATTACTTAAAACATTATTTTTCTTCTCCTATTCCCATAAAATTCTCTTTCTCTCTCTCTGTCTCATATCTTTAGAGAAAGCTCTACAGTATTTAGGGTTTTACTACTAGATTGGACTAATAGTAATCTTCCTGTTTACAGCCACCCAAGAGCTGAGATTATAGGCTGGTACCACCACATCCAGTCTCAATTGCTGTCTTAGCGTGCCCCGGGAGCAGGGCTAGGGCCAGCATAGCAAGTCTGGAGATTGAACCCCACCCCAACACTCAGCCACTATGCCTATTTGTAGGTGTTTTAATACACTGAGCTATTTGGCCAGCCCTAAAAATGCAATCTCTTTAAGGCAGAGATTTTTAGTTGTTGTTTACTTGTTTACTCTATAACCCCATATACAGAATAATACCTGGCACAATTGATATTTCTCTTTTTCTTTCTTTCTTTCTTTCTTTCTTTCTTTCTTTCTTTCTTTCTCTCTCTCTCTCTTTCTCTCTCTCTCTTTCTTTCTCTCTCTCTCTCTCTCTCTCTCTCTCTCTCTCTCTCTCTCTTTCTTTCTTTCTTTCTTTCTTTCTTTCTTTCTTTTTTGGCCAGATCAGCCCACCCTGAGGGTGTGCTGGAGTGGCATGTGGTACCAGGGATTGAACCACAGTCCCCTGCACCTGCCTAAGCTTGCCTAAGCAGGTGCTTTAGATCACTGAGCTATCTTTCTGGCCCATAATTAGTATTTTTTAAATTGAGCTAAATTAACAAAGACCTTCTATAACTGAGAGGTCAAAGTCTTTTCCACCAAACTGGGTCCAGAAAGAAAGATGATCCTCTCAACGTAGGCATTCGAGAGGAGCTTTACAACAGAAGATTTATAGACTTTTCATAAGAAGGGTCTTAAAAATCCAAGGAAAGGGCCTGAGAAATAGCTCAGAGGACTAAGTGCCTGCTTAGGCAAGTGCAGGGACTGGGGTTCAATCCGTGGTAGCACATGCCACACTGGCCCTGCCCCCAGGGTGTGCTGAGCCAGTGATGGAGTCTGTGAGTATGCCTGTAACTCCAGCTGCTGGCAAGGCTAAAAACAGGAGGCTCACTACAAGTCAAAACCGTATAGTGAGACCCTGTACCCCCCAAAACAAAACAAAACAAACATACAAAAAAAAGAAACTGAAAAAGAAAAAAAGTAATCCAAGGAGAGCTATCATAGTACCCTGGGGCTAGCAAATTCAGGAAGCCTTTACCATCCTTAGAGCTAGTCTTAGATACTAAGATAAATTATTCAACATCCAAAGTTGCAGTAGGAAAAATATACTTCAGCTCACAATTTGTAGTGGCTTCATTTTATACTTGACTGGCTCTAGGGCTGGGTGGCACAGCAAAGGAACATCACAGAGGAGAAGCAGCTCTTGGCAGGTGAGAGGTAGCAAAGCTTCAGCAGCAACAGCAGCAGCAGCAACAGCAACAACAACAATAACAAACATTCTTTCTGTTCCTTATATTCCATTCAGGGTCCTGCCTTTTGGGTAGGCACAGGCTCAGTGACTTACTAATCATTGGACTACTTTAGTAATCATATACCCTTAATTCCATCCCAGAGTCACACATGCTAGAATGAACCACCTCTGAAAAGTCCCACCTATGAATAAATGAGACTTTGGGGGCCATCTAGACACAAGCTAAAATAGAATTCAAAAGACAGTAGAAGAGACAGATGTGGACAACTGAGAGTATTTTATGAGGAGAAAGGGTCTACTGGGAGCTTTAACCTATAGTGTAGGGGTGTCTTCAAGTTTTAGCGTTTGACAGGGATTGAACAAAGGCAATGAATCCTATCTCATCTTACTTCTACACTCCAATCTGCTGGAATTTGCCATTGGCCAAACTTCCATTGCTAGCAAGCAAAGAAGGTTATTGATGTTATCCTCTAGGGTTGGCATCTTCAGGCTCAGAGCAGGACAGAAAATATGGAAAGACTAACATGAAATATCCAGATAGTATCTTAAAACAAAGGCCATTTGGTTACAAAGCTACCATTGCTTCATGTGGAAATTTAGCTGATGAAATGTGGTAGAAATGGAAGTTATGGTGTTGGTGAAAGGGAAAACCTGGAGACATTATGTGGATGTCAAGCAGTGGTAGTTTCAGGGCACCCCTATAATCCCAATACTCTGCGTAGTTGAGGCAGTAGGATAGCAAGCCTGAGTAACTTTCAGACTTAACAAAAAAAAAAAAAAAAAAAGGGGGGGGGGGGGGGAGCTTCAAGAAAAATATGTCTCAGTGTGAAGGTCCCAGGTTCAATACTCAATGCTGTGAGAAAAAAGTGCAAAGAATCGAGAAAGTAAAAAAAGTAAAGAAAGTGAACCAGAGCTAGAGAGAAGCTCATTCATGAAAAGATTAGCTGGAAGTAGGATCCTTGCATTTCCATCCACTCTACTTTGACTAGTTCATGGCTGCCAATGACAGAAGAAAGCCTTCTATTCTAGCAGGGGAAGAGCTTTGGAAAACCGTGTAAGCAATAGGACTCTGTACTCCAAATATTCAAAGCAGCAAAGCACAAACTTTAGAGGTGTCCAGAAGAACACTGTGTGTAGCACACATCAGACTCCTCTCCATCACCTCAGAAGATGTGCAAGTAAGTCTGGGGGAGTGATCTTTATGTTATCTGCTCTAGAGGAGAATAAGATACTATCTGAGTTCTGATTCTTAGACTGAGTGCCACTTCTGAGAATTTTCCTTTACATTAGTATTCAAGCCACACTGAGAAGATTCCAAGACTTCTTGGGAGGATGACAGGAGGCCTTAGCATCCAGGATTCTTGCTGTTCTGAATGGTTTGAAGCTGTGATAGTGAGTGCCAAATCTGGTCGCTGATACCCCACCTGTTGTGGTTGCCCTGCAGTGTCATCACCCTCCTTTTGCCCCACTACCTGCCAGTTGGCATCTGGTAGCTCACCAGAGTGAGAGTGTCCCACCTTCCTTTGGGGTGAAAGAAGAGAGCTGCAAAAAGCCCTGGGAGCCACCTCTGGTGCCAGACATGCAAACAAAACTAACAGTGTGGAAACAAAATGAGAAGGAATGCAAATGCGGGTGCATGAGACAGAGCACAGATGAACAGGGTAATGGTACATTTCTTTCTTGCTTGACCTGAGAAGTCACTGTTTTTTCTGAACCTGGGGCACACTGGCACAAGCAGTGGTTGAAGTATCACTGTCAACTCCAGAATTCCAGCATAGGGATGGGTCTGGAACAAAGGGGGCAGTACTTTTCTAGCAGAGCTGCACTGTCCCTTCAACAGTCTGCAAGGCAATGGAAGCATAAGATCCATGTGATGAAAAACGCAATACCAGGGGGAGCACCACTGAATAAAAACTAAGCTTGTGCTGAGGGTATAGCTCAGTGGCATAGTGCCTGCCTGGCAAGTGTGAGGCCATGAGTTTGATTCCTGGTACCAAAAAAATGAAATGAAATGAAATGAAGTGAAATAATGAAATGAAATAAGAGCAACACTTCTGAAGGTCTGGTGGAGGCACGGAGGAACAGATTTAGAATTAATAGCTCTGCCACTTTGCAAGCAGCGGTGTGTTCCTCTAGGTGGGATAAACCTGGAATGTAGCTAGAAAATGGCTGCCTCTAAGGGAAAATTCCAAACTATGTAGCTTAGTGGGCACAAGAATTTCCATGGTTTCACTACTCCTTCCCTGCAGATGACTCCCAAGCTAGACTGATGGATGGAAGCTGGTCGTTTTCATCCTATATCTCAATTGTAAGATTTAAGACTTAAATGCCTTGTATTGAGCTGGACCTTAGTATTTGTAAGCTCAGTAGACTCTTTAGATTGGACTGAACCAAAATGGAAATCAAAACTCTCATCCCTGTAAGCACCATCTTCTTTCATTCCCCTAAATTGTGCTAAGTTCCGTTAGTTACTCAGATCAGATGCCTGACCATCTTCTTGGCTTCCTTCTCTGGTTTTACCAGCCCACCAGGAGGGCCTCTTGACTTGAGTACTTTGTCTCCTCTTGAACTTTATTATCAGACACATAGTTTACATCTTCAGCTTGTCTTGTTGGAGCTATGGCATACTTTTTCAAGGGTTTTGTTTTTCATTACTGCAGGTTCTGTGCTTCAGTCAGAGTAATCTTTCATTTCTTTTCTCTTTAGTGTCTACATTTCCCAATAAGAGTGAAGCGAAGGTCACGAAGTCATTTATGGCTATGAAATGAGAAGGTGGTCTCTCCAATAGCTGTTTCATTGATTTAAGTTGGGCTATTCATTCAACTGATCTTTCTTTCTTTCTTTCTTTCTTTCTTTCTTTCTTTCTTTCTTTCTTTCTTTCTTCTTTCTCTCCCCCTTTCTTTCTTTCTTTCTTTCTTTCTTTCTTTCTTTCTTTCTTTCTTTCTTTCTTTCTTTCTTTCATTTTTGTCCTGGGAATCAAACTATCAACCTCAAGCTTTCCAGGGAGGTGCTATGCGCCTGAGTTATATCCCTGGCCCTCAAATGATATTTATTGAGTGTCTTTCGGGGTAATTTTCAGAATAAAATAAGATCATACATATGATGTGCTTATGAAATTCCATGGAAAATTTTAAATGCTGAATAAGTATTATTAGCTACTATCAGCAGAGTAGCATTTAATTTCCTAATGTACAAAATACTATTAGGTGTAGTACTGACCTACCTTAGAAATACAGATATACAACATTATATATGCCTAAGGATCATATAATTCCAAGAGCTCTCCCAGGGTTTACTCTAACCCCAGCCCATGTTTCTGTCTGATTTGGCATATTTGAAGATAGCCCTAGTCCAGTTGTTAAGCAGGTTCTATGTTCCCAAGAAGCTGACATTTGCCTTCTCTTTTAAAGAACAAATGTGAGGATCAGAAAAGTCGACGTCTGCTTCAGTGTCTTGGTAACTGATGGGTGCTGAGTGAGTATGGCCCAGTCTGCCTGCACAGCTAAGGGAAGGTGGCTGTGATTGCTAAAAGTTCTCCAGCATATCCAGAAGTCACCAAGAAGCTTATGTGTGAAATTTATATGTTTCCAGGGCTGCCTTCTCTTTAATGCCATTCCATTAATTGCTATGTCCTAAGCAATGCAGCCTAGTTTATGACTTTTCTTATAGAACAAAGTTGATTTGTGTCCTCTGAGCCCAATACATCGCTAAATTTTCAGTCTCAAGTCATCCATTTTCTCTCTAGTCAACATTGTTTCAGACGTCTCATAAGTATCTTCAGTGCTTTCCCTTAAGTTCTTAAAATCTGTCCTTATAATATAATTTTAAATTTTGAAAACACATAGTATAGAATTCCATTCTGTCTACATTCCCAATCCTACCTCCTATCAAAAGAAAATAAAAAGAAAAGGGAAGGCCAGTCTATTACAAATGAAGATGTTTTACTTAGGTATGAAAAGCTTTCAAAATTTGATTCTATTCTAGCAGGTCAAACCTATGCTTGGTGATAGAATCTTACCTGCAGCATCTTCAGATAGGCCTACCTTGAAGTTACCACAGACCCCATTTATAAGTGGAAGTTAACTTTGGCTTACATTAGTCAGAAAAACTAAAGAAAATACAGGGACTTGGAATGTGGATTATTCTATAGCCTCATTTGGTGCTCTCCAGGCATGATCTTTACATTTTTTTTTCTTAGCTCTAAATCTTGTAGAAATTCATCCTTTTAGATTTTTGCTCAGTATTTGAATGAGATATTTGCTCCCACTCTGAGCAATTGTATGCCAGCTTCCTGCCAGGAGTACCTTCCCACACTATGTTATAAATATCTGGGAAAAATGGGGAGGATTAAATTGGAGACTGTACTAACCTTCTTGCCAGTGCCAAGACAGTCCTGAGAGGTGTTCTGATAATACCACCTCACATTTTACAATTAGATCTTGAGGTCACCAAGGTAGGAGTGGTTTCAACTTTTTGTACTTTTATTAGGTCTGATGATATTTAAGGAGCTGGCTGGTTAGATAGTGATAATATCTATTATTAATTAGATTATTTTGTATTGGAAAGCATTATATCTTTTTATAAATTGATTATTGGAGCACCGAGGTTGATGAGGTCATTTTGCCTTATAATTATTTAACTTTTTTTTAAAGCTGTGGCAATTCAATCCAGGACCTGTGCATGCTAGGTTACTACTTACTTACTCAACTTTCCTACCACCATGACACAATACTGTGTCATAATTTAAAGGAGGAGAGGTTCAATTAAGCTCATGGCTTCACAAGATGCAGTACATGGTTAATAGGTTCCAAAGCAGAAACTTCATGGTGGAAGAGCTTGGACAAGCAGAGTTTCTTGGTTCATTGTGACTGGAAGATAGAGCAGGGGAGCAGTGCCAGAGAAGAATGGGAAAAGTCTTGACATAGCATGTAAGACTTTGCCTTCATACAGGTACACCCAAGAGCATGTTCTATTAATTTCTGAGATTTTTTTTTAAAGAAGCAGTTTTATTTTATTTATTTATTTTTATTTTTATTTTTTTTATTATGGCCAGCTCAGCCTGCCCTGGGGTGGGGCAGGTGCAGCATATGGTGCTGGGAATTGAACCACAGTCCCTGTGGTTGCCTAAGCTTTCCTAAGCAGGCGCTTTAGACCACTGAACCATATCGCCAGCCCCATCTGAGATGTTTTTCAATCCAAGGAAGTTGGCATATCAGGATTAATAGTCACAGCTATACTCAAACCCATGAGGATATTTTTTGTCATTTGAGTTTTAAAAATCACAAAGCAACATGGATTCAGCTTCTGAGTGCCAGCTTTTTTACACAACAAAATTATTTTGTATACAACAAAATTGTTTTGATCTTATGAGTAGATGGATAGAATTGGCAAATCCCTATGAGAGTTTAAGATACTTCCTTGAAACTGCATTTTCATGGGAATCAAGTGAGGAGTATGCCCTGAAGATGGCCAGAGTATATCCCTTGAAGGTGTTTTAACAGTATTTTCCAGAAACAGAACCATTTGGATAGCTAGCTACAGTGATTGATTTAATTGGTTTCTGCGTTTTGGTGACCAAGAGGTCCTATGACATATCATCTATGGAAACAATCAGGAAAGCCAAGAGTGAGACTAACTCCTAGTCTGAAGACCTGAGAACTACAAGTTTCAAAGTTGGAAGCTAGAAGAGGCTGGATATTCCAGGTGAAGAAGAGAGAGTGATTTCATCCTTCCTTTGTCTTTCTGTTCTATTCACACTATAAACATTGGTAGTGGTCAATATCTTAGTCTGCCAGATCAAACACCAATTTCTTCCTGACACACTCCTTCAGACACACCAAGAAATACTGTTTAGCAGCTGTCTGGGCATCCCTTAGATCAGTCAAGTTGACACATAAATTGAGCATCTCAGAGGCTTGAGAAGTCTCACAATTAACTGAGAAATTAGAGCAAGAGAGGACAAAGATAGGAGAGAATACAGACCCTACTGAAGATTATTCAGAGTAAATTAATTCTTCTGAAATAAACTCATTTATTCACTCATTCAGTATACACTCACTGAGTACTTGTTATGTGCCAGTTTCTGTTTGGGTAAAGAGGTACAGTTTTGAACACAGACAATCTAAGTTGTTGCTGTCATAGAGATTATAGTCTGGAGGAGAAGCATGAATAATAAATAAATAGACAAATATACAAAAATATTTCACATAGCAGGTTATAACAAATAGAATAATAGATAAAATGTGAGAGGTTAGTAACAGTGGAATATGATGGTAGGGGAGAGTAATTAGGGATTGCCATTTACTAGTAATAAAATGTTAACTTCTAGCAAATGTTCATGTATTTTAAGGAACCAGAGAAAGGAGGCCATTCAAGATAAAATAATGAGCTCAAGGTATAAAGTCACCAATAAAGAGTTCTTTCCAGTGTTCTATGAACTACCCTTATATTATTTCAAAAATCATTTTTATTAAAGAAGTAGCAGGTTGTTATGAGAATAATAAAGATCATTAAAAAGAAAATAAAACAATGTAGCTAGAAGGAGCTGTCGAGTCAAGTAACCAGGCTCAGCTAGTACATTTTGGCAGGTCTCAACCAGAAGGAGCCACTGAGCCCAGCAGCCAGGTCCTGCTGGTCTGCTTCAGTGGGGTGCAGAAAGAAGGAGCTGAGCCCAGGAGCAAGGCCTGAGACAGACCCAGTCAGTCAATCTTGCATTGAGTAGGACTAAACCCAGTGAGCTGAGGTGAACTACTAGGCCCAGCAGGGCCCAGGCTGAGCCCCAGACCTACAGTGAGAATCCATGTAGCATGGAGGCGGCAGGAGGTAACTTGAGTGAACTACCATATCTGCCTTAACCACACGTTCTCCCTTGGGTAATAATATTGGAAAACACTTGAGTAATAACCTCACGAAAGTTCTATATCAAAGAATAGAGGACAGTGCCAAATGGAAACCAATATCTCACTCTCAATCAATGCAGAAGACAAAATCTTGGGACACACACAAAACAAAAATCTCTGATGTAAAAGAAATACCTAAAGAACAGACTTTTTACAAAGAGGTTCTAATTGCAGTGATACCGCTACTACTATAAAACTTTCACAAAAAGCACCACAGAAGTCAAAATAAGGATTTCTCTCTGAAATGGAAAATGACAAAAAGAAGGAGCCAAATGCAATCTCAGGTCCCAAACCCATCCAGAACAAACCCAGGAGACATCAGCTTAGGAGGAATTGGAAGTAACCCACCTGAAATCTCTGAAATAATAGCAACTAAAGTAAAAAAAAAAACCACACAAAATAAAGCAAAAAAATTTCGGAAGAGTATAGAGCAAATGCTGTGCTTGAGTTGAGTCAGTTAACTCAATATTGACTGACTGGGTCTGGCTCAGGTCTTGCTCCTGGGCTCTGATCAGAAATCAGAAATAATCTTACAGGTAAAAAAGGAAATGATAACTCTAATGAAAGAACTACTAAGCATTTCTAAAGAAGACACTGATAAAAAACAGAAGAGAATGGAAAAATGGTGGAAACCTCGAATGAGCAA
>PVKN010003133.1:0-38735 GCA_004027915.1 Capromys pilorides
TTTTTTTGATTGATCAGGGATGAAATCCACAACCTTGCCCTTATCAGGCAGGTGCTTAAGCTGCTGAGTTGCCTGCCCAGCATATTTTCTTAACACTTTAAAAGAACTTTTTAAATATTTATATAATTAAATTTATTAATTTTTAAATTGTATATGTAACACTTTCAGTTTCCTATTTAAGGACCTTTTCCACACTCAATTTCACTAAGACTTTTCACTCTGTTTTCTTCCAAGCATTAAATTATTTCATCTTTCACCAATGAGTCAATGTTCCAAGTAAGTTTATTTGGTATATGCTCTGTTGTAATAACAGAAGTTCATTGCTTTTTCTCTTTTTATGTCTGGTTATCAAATTATGCCAAAGAAACTGGAGCATAGTGGTAGATGCCTGTGGTGGTCTCGCTACGCAGCTCAGACTTGTAACAATCCTCCTGTCTCAGCCTGCCTGATGCTGGGATTAGAGGTGTGCGCCACCGTGTTTGGTTTCAGTGCCAAGACCATGGTTCTGGGGGAGGGATGGCATGTGATACCAGGGGTCGAACCCAGGTCCTTCCACTTGCCAGGCAGGTGCTTGGACTACCAAGCTATTTCCCTGGGCTATTATATGCTCTTTTCTATTCCATTTATGTTTCTCTAACATTGTACTAATTCCATGCTACCTTAACTGTTGTAGATTTACAATAAGCTTTGAAATCAGGTAATCTCAGTTCTATGACTTTGTTCTTTTTTTTTCTCAACTTTAATTTTACTTTCACTTTATTTCTTTTGAATTGTCTTAGAGACTGGGGAGTCAGTTTGACAATCTATAGATACTTAAACAATGCCTGTTGGAATTGATTGCAATTGTATTAAATCTATAGGTCAGCTTAGGAAATATTAGTCTTTTAAGATATTTAGTCTTATTTATGTATTTGACATTTATCTCTCATAGTTGTTTCATATTTCTCAATATTATTTTAAATTTTGTTGGACAGGGTTCGCATATCATTTGCTAAATTTATACCTATTTTATAATTTATATAAAATTTATATAATTTATTAAAACTATATATTGTAAAGGTTGTTTTCTAGGTTGTTTTCTAATTTCATTTTATAGTGGTTCATTTCTTGAATAGCAATACAATTAGCTATTTTATATTTAGCATGTATCCCACAAAATTATTATTCATTTATTAGTTCTTTTGCTTTAGGTTTTTAGAGACAAAGTCTTGCTATGTGTTCAGGCTGGCCTTGAACTTATGACAATCCTCCTGCCTTGATCTCCCAAGTACTAGGATTACAGGCAAGCACCACCACACCTCGCTAGATCTTGTAGTTCTTATAAGATTACTTAAGATTTTTATTAAGAGTTTGTGCAGTTAATAGTAGCAGCTTCATTTCTTCTCTTCTAATTTGTATGGACATTTTTCTTGCCTTACTGTAATGGACAGAACTTCCAATACGATGCTGCAGAAAAGCATTGAACGCATGTGTTCTTATCTTTCCACACCAGATTTAAAGGAGAGACTTTCAACTTTTCATCATCAAGCATGAGGTCAGCTATTAAGTTTTTCAGTGTTGTTCCCTATGAAATTGAAAATTTTTTTCCTGTTGCCAGGTTATTGTATTTTTAAAATCATAAACAAGCATTAAATTCTGTCAGTCTTTTTATTTATATTGCTATTGTTCTGTGGTTTTTCTTAGTCTAATACTATAGTATATTCCATTGAACAATGTTCAAATATTAAAGGAACTTCATGTATCTGCTATAAACCACAATCCTGATGTTTTAATTTATTTCTATATTGCTATATTTAACTTATTCTTTTTTAGGGAAGAGTCTATAGGGTGTTCAGGGTCTCACTACTAGATTGGACTCGTAGTGATCCACCTGTTTACAGCCTCCCAACAGCTAGAATTACAGGCAGGCGCCACCATGCCCAGTTTCAATTGCCATTTCAGTGCACCTCTGGGGCGGGGCCAGCTTGGCAGGCCAAGGGATTGAACCCCTGACCCCTGTACCTGCTTGCAGGTGCTTTAGTGCGCTGAGCTATTTGGCCAGCCCTGTACTGTTAAATTTAATTTGTTAAAATGTTATTAAGAAGTTTTGCCTAGTGCCAGAGAGGGTGCTGGTTTGTAGTTCCCTTGTTATGTAATCCGTACTAACTTTGCGTATTAGAAGAAATGCATGCTGCCCTTTCTGAGATGTGGCCAGAACTGTTGCCTCTTCAATTCATTTATGTTCTGAAAATGACTGTGGAGAATTAATATGCTTTTATCAAATTTTGGTGAACTCTACCAGGGGATTAGAGATACTTTTGTAAAATTAATGATTCATTCATTTTCTTTAATAAATATGAGAATATTGAGATTGTATTTATATGTGCATTTGTGTGTGAGAGACAGAGGGACAGACAGACAGACAAATGGACAAACACAGAGACAGAGATAGAAACAGAGATGTGGCTGTTCCTATCTTCTAAGGTATTTGTCTATTTTAAATAATTTGTAGGATTTCTTGGCATAATCCTGTCCGTGACAGTCTCTCTATCTTTTTCGTGTCTGCCATGCTGGAAGACCCAGGACAGATGGGTCTCGGCACACTAGCTGTCCTCAGTGGAAGCTCCACAGGCTTCTCCAGTGCTGGCAGAGGGGCTCTGGTGATGCCCTCTTTGATCCTTATCATTCATCACTTCCAATCATGGATTTTCACTCTCATTTGCCTGCCTTCTATTTTACTGACTTCCTCTTTCATCTTTGTCATACGGTTTCCTTTCATGACTGATCCTCCACCTCCTTGTTCCTCTTTGTTTTAGGTGGAAAGGTAATGATAACCCTGCAACAACTTTATCATGGCCTGAAATAAAAGATTCTTTGCTCAAAGCTACCCAGAAGCTCTCATTTTCTCCCCCACTCTGCCTGCAACAGTTGTTTTTCGATCAGTAATAATTCTCTATGTTGAAAGTGTCAAGTATATTAGAGTTGAGGCAGGAGCATTCTGTAATGCTCATGAGGGAAGAGAGGACGGATGCACATGGAACCCTGGGCAAGTAGTTTAGAAAGGATGAGGTTAAGCGAATAAGAGCCACCAAGCGCTCCCTGATCTATACAGTTGTTGTATAGAATAAGACAGTTCCAGGGGGCGTTGAATCATGCTAGGATCAATAGGCATAAGACGGACAAGGCAGGTTTTAGCCCAGCACAACCAGAGAGTTCAAAGCAGGAGGGATTTCCAAGGATGGGCATGAGATCCCAGGCCCTGCAAGAATGGCAGACACAACAAAGATTCCCATACATGCTAATATTGTAGTTTCATCTCTGAGGTCACTGGTGCAGGTTCACATTCCACTGTAACCACACACTGACCCCATGACTCCAGTTATTAACGCGAGTCCCAGTTTTCTCACGTGCAACATGGCAGTACATGCCTGTAAGTAGGGTTGTACAGATCAAACGAGCTGTATGAAATGTGTTGACCACAGTATCTAGCATGTAGCATGCACACTGCACAATGTATTTTTAGCAGCGCATGCTGAAGCCACATTCTGCGTGGTTAGGAAAGGAGAGATGCCCAGGGGTCCTTCGGGACTACTTCACAACAGGGAAAGCAAAGCAAGAGATGTGTCTTGCCCGCGGTCAGCTTGTTGGTGGACAAGTGAGTTGTGGAGACCAACATCCAGCCTCTGCAGCCACAGGTTGCACCACTTCTCCTGCAGGAGACTCAGGGACTGAAACCGAACTGTGAGTTCTGGGTTTTCCACTGATAGGCTGCGTGACTGGGGTAAGTTCTTTCCCTTTCCCAAGCCTCAGCCTCACCACCCCCACCCAAGAAGCCCAGCAGTGTTCCTGCAGGCCTTGTAAGGCTTAGTGTTCTGTGTTTTCAATGGAAGCGAGGCTGATAAGAAAGAAATGGGCGCCGCCTCGGAACTATTTTCCCTCAGCAGACACTGCCGCTGCGCTGCTCACAGCGACACACATCAAAGCTTTTGTTTCACATTCTATTTTAAAAGGGAAATCTGTCATTCATTTCTGATTTTGTTTGTTTGCAGCTGTGTTGAGTTCAATAGCACCCCAAGCTTAAGGAAGCTGCCTTCCCAGGAGAGCAGCAGCAGAGGCTGCTACTTTGTTTTTCTTATCTCGCTTCAAGGTACTGATAACAGCCCGCCTCTCCTGGCCTCGGCTCAGGGATTTGCGGAGCCCACAGTGCTCCCACTCCTGGGACCCTCGCCGTCAACTCGGAGATAATCATTCTTCCTGACTCTTTCTAAATTGATGGGGAACTGCTCTGCCTGCCTTCCTAGAGAATGCCTGCGTTCACCCACAGGAGAGAGGCAGCGTCTGAAGAGACGTCAATTAGCGTGCCTGCCTCGCAACTTGCTTTGGCTGAAGTGAAAAAGAAATTCCTCCTTTTCTCCTGCGGCGCACATCCGGCGAGGTTTTCTGCGCTGTCACTCTGAGGACTGTGCAGCCTGAGACTTGAGTGTTTTTGCAGAGTTGTTCTCAGCGCTCAGTTTGGACTTGGTACTCTACCGGGACTCAGACGCCTGGTAGACCAGGGCTGGGCAAAATGAGGAACTCCCGGTCAATATTTCAGGGAACATAATCGGAGTCCTAAAAGAACATGGTGTAGGGCAGAAAACATCCCTGGCTGGGATATAGGTGCGGTGGCCTGAAAATATAGAATTTTGGCTTGAAAGACAGACAAATAGAAGTGAGCTAAGTGGCGGACCAATTTCATAACTCTAACAAATTTCAAAACTAGCATTCATTGAATGTTACCTTAGAGCATGTCCTAAGCTAATTAGACATGAAAAGGTTTACTTTAGAAAAGGAAGACATGATCTTGATGATCAAAGATAGCATCCTTCCTGGATGGAGAGATGCTGAATCCATCAGCTAGGGAAACTGAGAAAGTTTAGGGAAGTTGGCTATGTGAGGTTTTCTGGTGGCAAAGAGGATACAAAAAATACAGGAGGAGTATCCTGCCTTCTGGCCCACAGAGTAGGGGCATTAACCTGAGCACCTGCACTCAGGCAATTCTTTGTTGTGGGTGGTTGTCCTGTGCATTCTACAATGATTAGCAGCATATCCAGGGTCTACCTGCTGGATGCCAGCAGAGCCTCTTCAGTTGCACCAATTGAATTCATCTCCAGATGTTGCCTGGTGTCATAAAAGGGCAAAATGCCCATAGCTGAGAACCAATTTGATTCATCTTGACACACTAGAAATACTTTAGTGGAGCCAACTTCAAGCCTGACCTCTTTACAGTTGTTAACCAATCACTTCCACCCTTGGTTTAAAGAGAAAGGAGTTGTATGAGATTCACTCACCCTTCATCACCTCAGTGTTATCTTAGGTTTCTCACATGTGCCAAGAAGCCTTCTTGGAAGCAGGGATGTAGCAGCTAACAGGGAAAGGAGGGTTCCTATCCTCCATGGTGGGAGGCAGACAAGAAACAAGGAGCCACTGAAATGAAATAAAATCCCAAACTATGACACATTCTAGGAAGGAAACAAACAGGGCAATGCTACAGAAATCACCTAATAGTAGGAGGGTACTCTCTAAGAAAGGACTCTTAGGTGACATATAAATCACAACCCAAGTCACAGAAGGAACTAACTATATGGAGGTCATAGGAAAGAAAGACCTGGGCAGAGAGAACAAGAAGGATCAAATCCCAAGGGGTGTCTGAGCTCATGTGGGTACTGGATGGTGTGATTTGTGGGAAAGGAAGTTAGAGGGATGGAGGAGAGCCAGTTCCTGCAGGGCCATGTGACCTTGTAGGGGACTTTAATTTTATTTGAACTGCGATGGATGGCATTAGCGTCTGAAGCAGTAGGGTGATGCCTTGTGATTCATAAACATGATTCTGGCTTCTCTCAGGACAGTAGATTCTAAAAGGCCAAGAATGAGAGCAGACAAACCAACTGATGAGGTGGCTGCAGTGGATGAGGAGAGATGTGGTGAGGGTTTAGCCTAAGCATATGGTAACAGAAATAGAGGCAGAAGGAGTCAGCTATGTGGAACCAGCTGGATTTGGGGGCGGAGTGGATATGAGTGCTAAGATAAAAAAGAATCAAGTATGATATCTAGGTTTGGGGCCAAAGACCAGAGCAGATCATTTTACCATTTACTATCAGAGAAGCAGACATCTGCAGATGAAATACAGTGGTTCAAAGGGACCTAACTAATGTCCAATCTGACAATTCAATTCTATAACAGAATTAAGTAATGTGTTTGTTTTCCTGTCTCCTGAGATGTCAGTCTCATCTCTCTCTCTCTCTCTCTCTCTCTCTCTCTCTCTCTCTCTCTCTCTCTCTCTCTCTCTCTCTCTCTCTCTCTCTCTCACACACACACACACACACACACACACAGATACACACAACAGATTTATATACAAAATCCTCTTACAAAAACGAATGCATGAGACAATGGCATAGCAGGAAATTAGCGTGGCTCCCAACCTACTGCATGCATGAAGAGATAGTTTTGTGTCTGACAAGCAAGAAGGCACTTTGGAAAATCATATTAGATGAGAGTTTGTCAATGGGAGGTTTTCCTATCAAGAAATGTAATGAGGCTTAAAGAAAACTGATAATCCATTAGCATTCCTGAACATGCCCTTGCTTTACTGTGTGGTAATTATTGAGTAGCTACAGACCAGCTCAGAAATACAGGAACAAGACAGACTGCTGCATCCATCAAATTCAACAGCTGTAATCATCTAATGAATGCTGTGTGAATCAAATAGTGGAAAATAATAATAATGTCTTTGCTTCCCCATGAGATATTCAGCAAGGTTTCCAAAGCCTATAATGAGTAGATTTACTGGAAAGATTGGTTCCCTTTATGGAGCAAAACCACAGTGACTGAAAGTTGCAGAACAATGGTGTTCCTTAGACCCAAGGTCAAAGAGGACAAAGGGAAGACAGTCTTTCAGATGAGGAGAAAGTACTCCTTCAGCTTGATTTTAATAGGGCAGAAGGAAGTGAAAAACAGCCAGGTCCACAGGAGCATGCTCCAGTGCAAACTCTTCTGACTTAACTATGAACAAATGTCTTCCATTGTCTGAAATTTTCTTTTGATAACAAAAATAGGGACACTAAAGTATGTTCTATACTCCTAAGTTGTTATAATCATTAAACCGCTTAATGCTCTAAAGGTATTTAAGTTCTTGAAAATTGAGAGATTTTTTTAGAGGAAATAAAAAGCATAGTTCTTTTGGAATCCCTAGCCATCTTAGCAAACTTGAATATGGAAGCCCGAGCGTGTCAACTGTGGATATAGGAACAACACTTTCATAAGTCGCTGTCACAAAGGGGTTGCCTGGTATGTAATACACATGGACCTGATTGCTGCTATCTCCACATTGGCAGAGGAGGGCTTCTCAGAGAACCTGACCGGACAATGATAGAGAGTGACAGAAAGAGGCCCAGACATCAAGTCAGAGAAAGGGACCCACGTCATCTCTGTGCCACTGGTGAAAGGTATGCTGCTCCATGATGCCACAACTGCAGTGGAGCTGAGCAGAGGCCTTCGGAATGTGAGCACCAGGCCCTGCCTTCTAGTTCTGCTCGATGGTGGGCCAGGAGCCCCTCACCTCTTTGCTTGGAGACTGGGCACAGCTACCAGGACAGGTTTAGTGCAGCTTGTCCCTCTTACACTTTGTAGTGACCATGCCTAGGTGGACTCTGCTCTCTCAACCTGTCAACAGTCTTTTCTTGCCTTTGGGGGGTGGGGCATGTCAATCTTTGAATTAACTAGGCTTACCAGTACATTTTAGGTACATATACTATCACATTCGTAATAGGGATTTTGCACCTGTACATGCTATAACTTGACTCTTTTTTTCTTTGCTTTGCCCTAACCTCCCTTCAACCTCTCTTCCTCTCCTTATTTACAGAAGCTTTGTATCCATTTTTTCCTTCTTTGCTCATCATCTTTTTCCTTTCTGGTCCTTTCTACTTCTTCCTTGCTTTCTGCTATGCTTGCTTAGTCGATATAAACAGACTTTGACAGACCAATTTTCTGTGATATTGTAGTAACACACTGGCCATTTTGACTAAGCTTAGAATCTCTGCCTGTGTCTTGCTGCATCCCCTCTTCTTGGGTCATTAGATCCTATTTCTCCTCTCAACTCCCCATTAGTCTTAGAACTCTGTCCAAACATGTTGCTCCTCTAGGATGTGCTACTGTGGCCATACTGATGGAGACAATGTCTCTATCACCTAGGTGTTCCTGCCTCATGCCCCATCTGCCAGAGCAGAGTTTTGCTCTGCACAGAGCTCTGACATTCTCCTTGGCCATTGCCCTTGGAAATGCCATTCACTCTGGGCAGAGTCAGCTTGTGGATCAGGAAAGTGTTTAGAGTCCCGGCCTGACTGCAACCCCTCTGTTGCTACCTTAGCACGGGGAAATCAGCATGAGGTCTCAAAAGATTTTACCAAAAAATCTGCCTTTCGGGAAAGTTATTCTGACAATTTCACTGCTTTTTCTGAAATGCTCCTCTGAGAATTGTCGTGCAAACAAATCGTTCTCATTATTTTAGAGATACGCCTCTTCTATGATAGAAATAAAGTGTCTCGGGTTTCTCAGCCCACATCTCCTTTCACTTTTCTCATAAGCATGGGAGAACGTGGATTTGAAGGTCAACTCAATACATTATCAGTTCTCAGACATCCCATCAGCTTTGTTCAACAATCTTGCATTGTATTTAAAATAGTTAATGAAATGCTAATTTGATCGTGGTCAATCCTTTTATAGAATTGAGCTCAGCAACTCAATGAGCTTAGCACTGTTAAAAATATTATTCAAAGCACCAGATAATAACAAAGGTATAAGCAGAGATTGCAAAGAGCTATAGCACCATCAAAACTAATGCCTTGGAGAGAGAGAGAGAGATTTCCTGCAGAGCATTCAACTGGAAGATGTACTGGGTGAGAGTGGCGGCAGATGCTAGTACAGCACCCTGGGGAGCAGGTGGCTCTGCCGTCCCATTTCAGCCATCCTCACTTTGTGTAGAATGCGACCATCAGTAAAGCACAATGGCCATTAAGCTTGGTGCCATTAAATTTTTCTACTCATTAAACGAGATGATTAGAACAACTCAGGGCAATGTCCTCTGAATGAGTCACCTGCAACTCTTCACCCTCTGTCCACCTCAGGTCACACATGTAAAATGAAAGCATTGGCAAATGTGATCTCTGGAATTCTTCCCACATAAGAGTTTTGTGTCTGGACCTTGAGAAGCCTTACGACTTCAGCTTATCTCTCTAAATCAGATGCAGACAGGCCTTCAGATTACTCATGTCAATGTTGCCCAAGTTATAAATTGTTTGTTCTTAAAACTCATCAAACTCTTACTATATGTAAGATAGCATGCTTCTCATACCTTTTTGTTTAGAAAATTATTACAGAATTGAATTTTCATGGGGCACCTACTGCCTCAGTCTGTTGAGACTGAGCCAACCACCTCCTTCACAGGACTCAAAGGCAGAGCTCTTTATCCTGGGTAGAGAACTACAAAGGATCACTGTCCCTCCAAAATTCCAGCCTACACCTTGGACTTACACTATTGCAAGAACTCAAGGAAGTTTCATCATCCATCACAAGCCCTCATTTTACAGTAATAAAACTAAAGCACAGAAGCAGAAGTGACATGGCTAGGACACTAGCACGAGGGCACCGCTGGCTGAATGAGAGAGACCTGGGCTTGCATCAGAGCTTGCTAGTTGTCTGACAAGTTAAATCATGTCCATGTTACATGCTTCACTTTCCCATTTATAAAAGGGTGACAGTAACTACTGATTTCATAGTCTTATAAAGATGAATAAGAACTGAAAATAAGCATGTAGCTGAGTACTAACAAGTAAGTCTGAATCACTCAGTAATGAGCAAGCATATTTGTTGTAGTGTTTTGAGAACAAACCTCTGTCTCCTGCTCTCTTTGATCCCAAAATGAGAGACTTTGTCTTATAAATACAGAAGAAAAAGATAAAAGGAAAATGCCACTGTCTCAAGTGTCAAAAATGATTGACTTTCCTGAGATAAATTAGGCAACCAAGGAAGAACAATGGCTAGAAACTGACAAATAAGCAGTTGGAGCGTGAAGTTTGCTGTAATTGTAGAGGTTGCTGGAGGACATATCAGGAAAACCTCTTGCAAACAGTTGCAGAGGACATGAGAGCCAGAAGAAGTGGAGCAGGGGAGCTGCAGAACCGAAGCCAGATGGCTGTCCTGAGGGGGGACATGCTGAGGGATGTCCCAAGCATCCTTGGTGACATCAGTTGACAGGTCTTGATGAAATGGAAAAATTGTACAAGAGTAAGTCTTCCTTTTAAACTTTTGTTCTTTTGACACCACCTGGCTCTGTAACTTCTTTGTGGCTTTGTAATTACTTTCTTAAACACTGTGACCATGAGAGCGTAGCCGGACATGCAGAATGCTTGGCTGTACCACTGCACCAAGCTTCATGGACCGATGAGCCAATTTATCCTTGTAACTGAGGTTCACATCCTGCTAGCTTATCGCAACTGCCAGGCTCTTCTCTCTTGCCTCTGCACCTCTTTTAGACCTCCTGCATGTGCATCATATAAAAGCACTAGAGATTTGGGGCTGATATTCTGCGAATGATCCCGATCAGTGCCCACCAATGTAAATCAATCTGCCTCCACATCCCGGGTGTCATTTCAGTGTTTCTGTTTGTCATTGTATGGAGACCTCAAATGCAGAACTAGAGAATGGATGAACAGCAGGAGACAGGGTTTGCTTCAGTCTTAAAGGAATGCAAGGTTCCAAGGGTTTGTTTACAAGTTCTACTGGAGAAATCACTCATAGTGATCCTCCTGTGTCATACTCCTCAGTGCTGGGATGACAGGTGTGGGCCACTACACCTGGTTTCGGTGGCCAGTGTGGCATGCCTGGAGTTCCAGGGCAGGCACACTATGTGGTACCAGGGAGGTGCTTAGACTGTTGGCTACAACCCCCAGCCCAGGATGTCTTGATTTTAAAGTACCCTAAACTCCTGGAGTAGGAAGGCATAATACCTTTCCACCAGCAATGTTACTGGCTGAAGAATGGCTCCAGCCCACGGAGGTCATCCCTGTGCTGTGGCAGTGGGAAGCACGTTTGGAACACCAACAGAGACAAGCACCACAAGTCTCAAGCAGAAGTGTCCTGAAGACGCAGTTAGCGTGTATCTACAAGCTAACTCAACTTCTGCAACCTGACCCCATCTCTTATTCCAAGTAGCTGGAAATCAATGTGCTTTCCTAGGTAAAGCTGAAATTACCAGGCCAGCAATAGGAGAGGAGGCTTGGACAGAAGATGAAGGCAAAAGACACCACCTAGAGAGCTTCAGAGCATAGAGCCCTGTGTGGGATCAGCAAACTGGACGTCTTGATTAAAAAAATGTATTTATTTATTTAGTATTTATTCATTTATGTATTTGGTACAGGGTCTCACTACACAGCTCAGACTCATAGTGATCCTCCTGCCTCAGCCTCCTTAGTGCCAGGATTACAGGTGTGCACCACCACACCTGGTTTCGGTGGCCAGCATGGCATGCCTAGAGTTCAGGGCAGGCATAGCATGTGGTACTAGCGAGGTGCTTAGA
This sequence comes from Capromys pilorides, assembly GCA_004027915.1. Taxonomy (NCBI): domain Eukaryota; kingdom Metazoa; phylum Chordata; class Mammalia; order Rodentia; family Capromyidae; genus Capromys; species Capromys pilorides. Next base: position 11,594 of record PVKN010003133.1, read on the forward strand.
CTGCTGAGCTACTACCCCGGTCCCAGGATGTTTTGATTTTAAAGTACCCTGAACTGCTGGAGTAGGAAGGCATAATACCTTGAGCCCCCACGAGTGACAGGAATGGTCTTTGTGCCGGAAGTGAGACTAATTCAGAAAGGGGACTGGTTTGAACAGTGTAGAAAGCCTCAGGAGAGCAGCTTCCAGGGTTAGGGATGGGGTTCCAGGTAGGGAACGCCAGGTGTTGGAATGCCAGCTCCCTACAGTACATCGCCCTGGAGTGCAGCAGCCATTGTTATGTCTGCCTGGCCTATGGCATCACAAAATGCTCACGGGCAGCAGGTATTTTGAAAGGCAGTGGTCAATAGCATCCATTCAGAGCTACGCAGCAGGGTGGCCAATTATAGCTCTAACAATTACTGACTGTGCTATCAGGCAAGTTTCTTAACTGACGTTTCCGTTTTCTCACGTGTGAAATGGGTACCATACTGGTCCTCTCACTTCTGCAGTACAGATTTAATTATTTAGTAAAGCAGGTAGACTAATGCATATCACATAGTGAATGCTGCATAAAATTGTTTAACCCCCAAACCTCTCGAGCCTGATCTTGGAATGATATTCATTTCCAGGATTTGATAAACTTTGGCTAAAGTGAAAAGACTCAAGTCAGATGGAGCACAGCAACCAAGCGGCAGCCGGAAATCCTAGCTGTGGTCCTGCACTCTCACTTCACCTTGAGCCAAATCGTTAGCACCCTAAGAACTGAGTTCCAAGGTCAGCCCGGCTGTTCATTCATGGGCACAGCAGGGCTGTCAGTGTGGATTAGGAGGACACAGGTCGGCATCCTGCTGCACATCCTGGGAGCTATTCCATCCCATGAGGCACCGGGGCGGCCTCCCAGCTCCTGCCCCCTTGCCTGTTCTCATCAGCTCACGCGAGCATGGGGGCAGGTAGCGTCTCAAGGGCGCCGGCAGGAGAACGTCCACAGTGCACAGCGCAGGGAGCGCAGAACGCACTCAGGACAGAGGACGAACCTGGAGAACCAGTGAATCCGTACAGAGCCCAGCACCTCCGCGAAGCAAACCTTGCTCTGGGTCCCTCTACAGCTCAAGGGCAGCTCTCTGTCCCCCCTGCGCGTGCCTTGTGCTCTCCCCTTCTCAACCCCGTAACGTTTCTCTTCTCTCCCAACACACACTCACAGCACCGACCACCCACCAGCACCCACAGATGTGCCTTCACTCATTGGACCTACCTCCTCATGGACAAAGCCTCAGCTTCCTCCCTGTACTAAAAGGAAATGCAGGCCCTTATTTTAAGGAACCCTGGAAAGCACGAAAAGGGATTCCATGGAAAAATGTGTTCTACAAGTACAGCACAAGCCACTAAAATTTGTATTGTATACATAGCCAATGGTCCACATTTATTTATTTATTTATTTATTTATTTATTTATTTATTTGGTGTAAACATCTGCAAGGAATTAGCTGAGTGGTTTTACATACAACTGAGAAGGTTCAACTGCATCTTGAATCAGAGCACCTGCCTCTTTATAGTATCTGAGTCAACATAAAAGATTTCCACAGTATCGTACACTGGTAATCACTGTATGAGGGAACCCTAATAGATATGAGGAAACGCCCGTGTAAAGGAAAGTTCTGAATTAGAGGCTCCCTAGCACACTCTAGACTCAGTGCTCTTCTTTTTTCCCCTTGTTTTAAAATTCTGTAATCTCAGCCTGATCTGCTTACTTTATACATACTAGGCTGTGGAGAGTCAAAGTAGAAATATTAGTGGGTGTAATGATTTATATGCAGTAGTGTTTTGGTCACTATTCTGTCGTTGCTAGGACAAATACCCACCTCACAAGCTTAGGGGAGGAAAGGTGTATTTAGCTCACAATTCCTGGAGGTTTCAAGACGCTGCCCTCACTTTATAGGGACTAGAGGAGGGGCTGGGGCGCTGTCGTGTCCAGGATGATCTGCTCCATACCTCTGCGCAACACCCGTCACCTGGGGGGGCGGCCCTAACAGTGCGTGCTGTCAGTTTAACAGTTTGCTCCTCTCTTGGCCACACCCCCTCAAGCCCCGCCCCTCAAGCCACGTGCTTGACAGCCCCATGATTTACATGAGGCTTTTGGGGGACAACTAGATACAAACCACGACAAGTAGTATACTGCATGCCTCTTAAAGGTAATTAATAGTTTGTATCTATTTATATTGATATGCCCCCTATACCCATTTATTTTCAAATATTTCTATTTCTCAAGTTATTTTGGTTTTTTTTTTGACAGTTGGAACAAAAAATATCAGTCAGAAGGCTGCCAAGGAGCAGAGCAGTTGTACTGGGAGGAGTCCTCAGTGTCCCATTACCTGGTTTGGTCATGCCACATGCTAAGGCTTGGGATCATAGCCACATATTTATCATGCAAACTTGAATCATACTTATTTCCTTTAGGAAAAGAAACCAATACTTAGATAGCATTTATAATATTTACTTTAACATGTACTATGAAATCACTAAAGGTTAAAAATAGAATCCATACACACACACACACACACACACACACACACATACACACACTTTTGAAATTCAGATACCTACTATTCAAAACTGTGTAATCTTGGCCTTCAAGTATTTATCCTGTCCTGCCATGTAATTGAGCTTTATCAGCTGAGTTGAAAATAGGACTTATCCTTTAAGAGGATTAGAGAGATTATCTGAGCCTCTGCTTCGTAACCTGAATGCTGTAATCTGTATTGGATTTTCAGTGCTGAACTTCCAGTGATCTTTTGCTGCCCATTGGAAAGGCTTCCTGGAGGTCTCTCAATTTATAAGGTAGTCAGCCCCTTCTCAGTACACCCATTAGCACATATGCCAATTTCTTTTTCTAAGGGAAATAAGTATAATGCAAGGTTAAAAGATAAATAGGTGGCTGTGACCCCGCGCCCTAACATGTGACATGACCAGAGCAGGTATCGGGCCACCCAGATCTCACCCCCGTACCCCTTAGCAGCATCAAACACATGCCATTTCTGAACTTTGTGCACTTGTTCTTCTGTGATGTGGAAATAGCAGTGCTGGCTACCTGTAAGGTTGGCTATGAGTACCAGAGAGAAGCTGTCTGTTGTTAGGACACTGAGCCCTAGAGATGAGTCCAAAAGCCATTGACTTACCTACACCTGCTGAAAAAGAAAGGGATTGCTTTGAAAATGATCTTATTTGAAGAACAAATAGCCATGATGTATAATTCAGCTTTTAGGGACAATGAGGACAAATATTGATTAGTTTCTGTCTTGATATGAGCCATACTATTCCTTGGAAAGAAGCATGCACTCAATTTTGCTCCAGCTTTATGTGTGGATGAAGAACATCTATTCCTTATGAGGTCTTTCTTATGCATTTTATGCACTGAAGACAAGAGAGGCCTGTTCGCAAAATTACAGAGAAAACAAGTGCTTTTTCCTGAGTCTGGAACAAGGCAGCAGTCATGGTGCTTCTTATAGAAGCACTCTCCCGATTTTGCCTGGATTATGGAAGGTGCATACTCTGAGAGTTTTCTCAGATGAATTTGGCTTGGTAGTGCAACCAAATAGCTTCCCTAAAGGGTCTCTCTTCGATCTGATTTCTAACCTCTGTCCGAGTCAGATAACCATGCCACTGTCACCTCTGCTAAAGCCTACAAGAAGTTGCTTTTCTGCAGGAGCCACAGGACAGTTCCTTCCAAGAACATCTGCTCTGGTGCTCTGCCTGCTTATTTTGTTCTTTCCAGCTCCTTGGTTTGACCTAGGTGCTGCACCGAGTGGCTGGTTTGGTGTATATTCTTCTCAGGGAGCTTACGGTACGTGTAGAAGGAAGGACAGGACTGTGGCCATGGGCAGTCTGTTGGCTGTGTGACAAATATCTATACAGATGCAAGCACACAACACAGGAGAGTGATAGGCAGGGAATTTTTTCAAAGATAAACCTCTGTCACTTGTCCTTTCTTTTCTTTCAACTTGCCTTGGATGCCTTTTAATTATTTCTTTCTGTTGCCCCTGCTTCACCCCCAAAAGAGAATACAGTTGAATGGATACGCACACATTTGAAAGCAAGAGAACTGCATTTGGACCCTGGCTCGACACATTACCAACTGTGCAGCCATGGATGATTCCCCCAAGTGCTAAGTCTCAATTTCTTCACCCACAAAACATCAGTTGTAAAGATTAAATATGAACCCATAGTAAAACCTCCTGGACCATGATAAGAACTCAATAAAGCTTAAAACAACAATAAAAAAGTGATCCTCCAGAAACCCGTCATTAGAGTCTAACAACCCTTTTTATGCTCAGAAATAATAGGGCAGCAGCTTGCCCACTGTCCATAGGAGGTGGGCGGATGCTTGCATCAGCTCTCTGCAAACAGACTGATCGATGGAGCCAGTGATCAGGAAAATTGAATTCCGCTGAGTACCCACCACTGTCTGCTGAGCATGGTCATATTTCAATAGAGCGAAATTGTAAACAGTGGGAAGTGCTTCTGATGAGCTATGTGTTTGGGAGCAGGGGATTTCGAAATGCCATTTTGAGCTTAAATTAATCAGATTTTGAATAATGAAATTTGGAGAAACAAGTTCAATAGCATCTAAGTGGTTATTGAAAGACAATTTAGTGTGAGTCACAAAATAGCAGCAAACAATAATGTCTCTTTGGTGCTTCCTTCGACTTTAGGAAAAAAGCCTGTATTATACACTTGCTGTATTTTTCATTCTCCAGAAATTTATCAAAAGCTTCTCATGTCCCATGTATTGTGCTGGGCAGAGGAAATCATAGAGGTATGATGAAAAACCCTAACGTCAGAAAGCTCACAGCGCCGGGGATGGTTGATGTTGCTGGCGTGGCAGCCAGATGTCAGGTGAAATCTCTGCACCACTTTGAGATCTGTCTGGGCCTGGCCTCCACACATGGGCCAGGCCTTGTGCTATTCCAAAGCCCTCCACAGGAGCTTTCAGAGGCCTTGCTTCTCACTCCTGCGCTTGTGCTTACGTGATCTGACCTTCTCTGCATGACCCTGCACACAGACACTTTGGCAGTGAAATCTACTCTGACCACACATGTTGTTAGGACTTTATGGATTTTAGTTTGTAGAACTTTGAGAGAGATATGGTGTGTACATGTTACAGATGGATGGCTTCCTTTCCTCTCTCTGGAATGGTAAGCAATTCCTCTTTGATGTTTGAGCAAAAGGACCTTCATTGCTCTAAGTTCCTTTGGGCATCTAAAGCACTGATACTTTTCTTTCCCTAAACACAGTTCTTATCCCTCAAAAAGTAGGAATAGCTGTGTAACATCTTCCCCTCTTCACACGTAAACACTTTACCACATGTGTGAAATAACTGAACATTTGCTGTTGGTTCTACAGGAGAAATCAAGAACAGAGTGTCAGCCTAGCTTGGCCTGGGACCCTCAGTGTCTTCACTATGCATGGAAAACGTACACAAGTTTGGAAAGTGTAAGGAGGCAAGAGTTGGGGGAAGGGCCTGGCAAGAGGAAACAGCAAAGACAGTGGCAGACTCCATGAAATCATCTTCTCTCAAGGCAAAGTGGAGCTGCCCCAGAGTCACCACAGGCTGCAACCTGCAAGTCTGGACAGAGTGGTGGGTGGCTTGTTAGCACACACCAAATGGGGCTGGCTAAGGGGTGTCAGTGTAAGTGACAATAAAACCAGGAAACTTGCTGAGCTAACTTAGCCAAAAAATTCAGAGATGAGAAAACTACTGTAAGGTGAGCTGGAAACTAGACTGGAGAAGATTTGATGAGAATTTTGGGAAAGTGAGTCTAGACAGGGGTTTGCAAATCTGGCTGAGTATCAAAATCACCTTGCAGGCTTTCCAGTTCCATGCCTGTGTTCTCCTAGGCAGCCTGACTTCACTGGTCTGGGGTGTGACCCAGATACCAGGAGGTAAAAGCTCTCAAAGTGATCCTAACATTAGCCAAAGTTAAGAATTGCTTTTCTAGGACTATCCATAGTTGCTTGTAAGTGCCTGCTCTACTATAGTTGTTTTTAGGAGGAGTATGAGAAAGAAGAGCCAAAAAGTCTGTCCAGATTAGACAGCACTCCCTGAAACAAAAACAATGTCAGATTTCCTATTTAGAGTATCATTCTGCAAAGATATTTTTCAAAGTACGACCATGAAATCACCGAAGGGTACTCATTAAATTGCATGCTTCATAGGTTAGGTATGGTGACGCATGCCTATAATCCCAGCATTCAGGAGGTTGAGGCTGGAGGATTATTGTGAGTCTCAGATCAATCTGAGCTGTAAATTGAGACCAAGCCTGCCTGAGCTGCATAGTGAGACCCTGTCTCAAAAAGATTTTTAAAAAATATGGGCTGGTGAGATAGCTCAGCAGTCTATAGTGCCTACTTAGGCATACTTAGGCAACCACAGGGACCATGGTTCGATCCCCAGCATCACATGCTGTGCCAGCCCCACCCCCAGGGCAGGCTGAGCCAGCCATAACTTAGATAGATAGATAGATAGATAGATAGATAGATAGATAGATAGATAATAAATAAATACATTTCATCCTCTGGACCACACCTCAGAACCTTTTGAAGTAGCATGGGTCTGAGAACGCATATATTTGACAAGCTCTATAAGCTATTCTTGTGCATATCAAGGCAATGATCTCCATAGCACATTAGCATAATTTATATCATGAAAGCTGATACATGGCACCAGCAAAGGGAATGATAATTTTAACTGAACGTCCCAAAGCCATGTCCCAAAGCTGTGTAGATTAGTCACCTTATCCTCAGATGCACGCACTGAAGTAGGCACAGCAACTGTTGCTGTACAGATAGACAAGCAGAAAATCAGGGACTTTATGTCACTTTCCCGGGATCATGGACCTCGTATAAGCAGCAAAACCAGACTTCCAACTGCCACATACACCCACAGCCACAACAATTTCACCTGTGGTACTATTCATATCTCTGCCAGAGACCCTAATAACCACAGGTGAGCTTCCTGATTAGAGAACATGTTGGTGTCCCAGGAATGTGAGACATCACTTGTATATACACCTTATCTGTAATAACCCTCTTGTTCAGATCAGTATACACAGCCTGTGTGTATTTACTCTCTGCTGTGTTGTGGACAAGATCAGTGATTACTGAGTGTCTGCTGAAGGTGCAGACAGACGGAGGCTTCCAAGCCATTTGGATTTTTCTGAAAGAATGCAGTCTCCCAGTAGCTAAAAAAAGCCAGAGATCTGCTTTCATTTCAGAGTAATACAATTTTCATAAATGTGCACAGCCACCCAGGACACACCAGAAGATGTGCCGCTCGGATCCTAGCTTCTTTGCTTGACAACCCAGCCCCAGGTGTAATGGTGGCAGGAGATTCGAACCTGTGGCACTGGGATGGTGACTCTTCCTGCCTTGGTAGACAGCTGTGGTTCATCTTGCCCTGTCTTTCTGATCTCTGTGATCCCATGTCTTAGTTACTTTTTACGCATTGCTGGGACAAATACCTGACTCAAAATGAAGGAACGAAAGGTTTATTTAGCTCACAGTTGCTGGAGGTTTCAGTCCCTATTTGGCTGGCCCAAGGCTGAGTAGAACAGGGCAGAGAGCATCCAGTTCATGGCATCAGAACAGCAACAATTGCGACAGAGGCAACTGACCAACCAGGGCACAGAGAGTAACAACCACTGTCTGTCTCTCTGTCTCTCTTTATATTACATTCAGGCTCTCTGCCTTAGCCTATCCATCTTAGGCCACACCAATAATCCCAGCTGTACTCAGACTGATAACCCCATCAGTACTAAAACACATAATCCCAGTGGATCAAGAGTCAAGTAATCCCAGCAGTACTCAGACCCATAATCCCATCAGTACTATAATATATAATCCCAGTGGATCATGACTCAAGTCTCAAACTCTAGAAGTCCCCACTCCATGAGTGCATGAGGCTTTGGGGTGACAACTAGACATAAATCATAACATCCCGTCTTTTACTTTGAACTTTTTCCCAGAAGCTCCACCCATGTGCTACAATCCTGATACTCCCAGTTGTCTAGGTGATGCCTTTTACCCTTTGCCTCTGCAGAACTAGAAAGGGCTCAGAGTGCAGTGTCAGCAGGTACACTGGTGAGCAGCTTCTGTAGGAAATCACTTTGTCCAACTCACTGCAGCATTTATGTAGAAATCAAAATATCAATTACAGTTTCCAAATGCAATCTTTTACCCATTTGACTGAATTTTTTATATAAATTGAGATGGAACTGACCCTACTCCTTTTTTTTATTTTTTTATTAATACAATGCACATTGTTGTTTTTATAGTAATTGTTCTGAGTACAAGATGCAGACATGATAACTTTTCTAAACACTATTGGTACCAATATTTCTTCTCATTTAACTAAGAGAAAGTAGTGGCATACATAGTCCAATCGTCCATAATAGTAGTGGGTTATCAGCAGAACTTGCAATGCTGGAAGCTGTTGACTTGAGCCTTTTACATCTCAGGCTTTGCTTTGCTTTTTATGCCTCATGGCTATACTTTCCTGCTGGGTGGTTAAGGTCAAATTAAAGCAAGACCTATATAACAAAACATGTAACTTTTGTATCTGACAAGGTCAGTCAGATCCCCTCAGGGTTAACGTTGAGACTATATACAGTGTTTTGTAGATTTTTTGTCAGTGTCAGCCATCTGACAAATTGCTTGACCAGTTTGCTCTCTGTGAAAGCCTGAGAGAATGTTTTCTCTCTAGGTGACTCTCCTTAGGCACACTATACATCATTGGTCCCTTTCCTCTATGGCCCCATGATCTCCTTGATCAGAAAATTTGGGACACCACTGAGTTATAGGATGTTACAGTACAGGTTCTCTTATGTTCAGAGTACTCACTGATCTTGAAGGGCTAGGGCCAAAATATTGGCTGTCCTTTTAGCCCTTCTTTTTCTCTAATTTTTGGTCTGCAAACTTAAGGTCTTAACCCTCCAGAGGAGAAGCTTAGTGATACTATTACTCTAAGACATAAATATTTGAACTTCACATTACTGTCTTTCTGAAAATTAAATGCCTTAGACTTAACATAGAACCGATATTTTCTATCAATCACTGATAGTCTAATAACTCCCTATACACTGTGATTAAAACCTTGAACCTGTCCACCTCATTAACAATGCCTTCCATCCAGACTCTTGAGTGAGAGGAGTCATAGCTGCTGGTCCCTGAGACACAGCACCTGACACTCACAACTTGAAGACAAAGCTCATGCAGACTCACAGTTGTGGAAGGGTCAGTCCAAGGGGTTCAAACCAGGTACAGTGCAGCAGAGGGCCTGATAGAGGAAGTCTGCTCAAGTCCTGGCACCAGGAAGAAGAGAGAGGGAGGAGCTGGAGAGGGAGACATAGGCTTCCACACCACGCCCCCAAAGACCCTCCCTATCCTACAGACCCAGTGCCCTAACAGCATGGCAGTTACATTGCCCTTGTGAAAGAAGCATCTTCCAAAAGCCCCACCTGTGAGTGGGTGAGGCCCTGGGAAATTTTCTTGATCTAAGCTACAATAAGGAGGCAAGAGTCTTGCTCATGAATTTTCCTGTCTTAATAGGGTTGGAGGTTTGTGGGGAAGCACGCCCTTTGCAGATACTCCTTCCTCCCAGAGGAGAACTTACTAATTGCCCAGAGGTGTGGTATTCAATAAGCTCAGTTACCTGTGGCATTCATTACTGCATTTGGCTACAGCAGGAGCCTTCGCTGTGTTCTCTTTTCCTTTATTTGCCCAAAATTTCAAGCAAAAAGCCTGGTACAGATCAGATTAGTGAGCTTTGTGGGTCTTTAGTTTCTAACCAGGGTTGATAGCATAAGCAGGTTCTGAGTCCTGTGGGGACTCAATTCTCTTTCTTTCTCCCTTCATAGGTATTTGTGAATGTTCCTGAGACAGAGAAATGCCACTTAGGAAGGCCTAAGTCATGTTCTCCTAATCAGATTTTACCAGACAACCCTTATCAGATTATCAGACCATATCTTCAGTGACCAAGTGTCAGCTGTGTTCTTAGGTTGCTACGATTTAGTATATGTTTAGCAATCTTAAAGAATCCTGTGTTCAATGTGACAGTCAGGCATCTCTGGGGTCTGGGCCAAACAGGACACCACTTTGCAACAAAGGTTTTCATCTAATCATACTGTTATGGTTTCTGTATAGGTGTTCTCCCAAAGCTCCATGCAGTCATGGGGCAGCTTCTGGAATTTGTGATTGATTATTGTGGAAATGAGTGCTGCACCTCCCCTGGAGCAGGTGATTTGCATTTCAGTGTAAAGGAGGAAGAGTAGTTAGCTGCTTGAGCTGCTGCTGTCTCTCCCTGTGCTCTTGCCCTTAGCTGCCACCATGAAGGTTGCCCTCTGCCACGTGCCAGTCTGCCTTGAAGCCAGCTGAATATGGACTGAAAGCTCCAGCAACTGTGAGCTAAATAAACCTTTCCTTCCCTCATTTTGAGTCCCAGGAATGAGAGAAGAGTAACTAAGATACATACTCATGTTTTCATCCACTAAACGCCTATGTCCTATGCAACCTACAAGCTCTCAGTCCTGTTCCTTGTTTAATTTTCTTCATCCCTAACTGCCCAGGCATTGCCTGGCATGTAGCAAGGATTCAATCATGCTTGATGAGCGAAATAATGCCTGAACCAATTAGCAACTCTGGTGAATGCACCACACTGAACACACACACACACACACACACACACACACACACACACACACACATACACACACGCGCTCGCGCGCGCCATCATAGTATGAAACAAAAAATATTGATGCTAAGAGAATTTGGTCTTAATGCTGTCATTTCTTAACTCACTGATTTTGGCTGATTAAAATCATGAGAAATCCAAAAGTGGAAGAATTCGTCATGTTTGACGTTGGTACATTTTTAACCAATTTAAAAAATTGCTTCTGCATCAGCAACGTGGCCAATTTACATGTACTTAGCTAATGAGAAAGAAAAGATGTAGGCACTGAACGTGAGAAGGAGAACAACCATGAGAGGGGAAGCAGAGCAGCTACCCAAAAAAGGGGAGGAAGAAGAGAAAAGGGGAGAAGGAAACTTAGAGACTGAAAAGGAGAAAGAATAATAAAAGAACAATGAAGTAGGTAAATTCTCTGCTCCTTCAAGCTTGCTATATTAGAACAGCCAAGGAATTTTCGATTTCCAATATGTAGAAGAAGAAAGTAGGATGAAAGAGGAAACATGCTGCCCAGCACCCTCCTGCTGCAGGATAGTCCACAGGTCTCCCGCTCACACAGTGTAACTGCCTCAGCCCAACTAGGTCCATGGTACATTGCCAAGTTCTTTACAGGACAATCAACTCCCCACATGCACTGAGTACACAGCAAATGCTTGAGCAATAGAGAGAATACATCACAACACGCATTGTGTTCTGAAACCGTTTGTATTGCTGACTGGTGGATTTTATTTTTCATTTGAAAGTGTCTTTAAATGTATATAATTTAATACCTCTCCATAGAGCTCTCAACCTCTTTCCATAACATAGCCTTCCTGGTTTTCCAAATCCCTTATTTACTTCTCTGTTGGTGGTTTTGGAGATCACTTCTTCCTTTGTGGAATCTCTCATCTATGTTTGTTTATTTTGTCTTATTTTGTACCCTAGAATTCATGTCCTTTGAAATCCATCATTTTACCTGCCATATCAACCCAAGAAAACCATAAATAGGTTTATCTGGGCTAGCATTTTTGATGAGTAAGAAAGTTTTCCATGTATCTATACAATGCAGGAATTTGTAATCAAAAAAATAGATACATTGTGAGAATGTCTACACCAAAACATTTACATTAAAATATTTCTAGGGTTGTAAGATCTCTGGGTCACATACAAAAAGCAACAGCAAAGTCATGGTGGAGATACTTCTATAGCTCACATCACATCTAATTCTTACCCACCAAATTATCGCTGAAAATGTATTGACATTCACAATTACAGAATATACACACCATAAAAGTGAGAGTAGACACACAGGTTTGTATGGTGATAACCAAGGATAGAGCTATCTAAGGAAGACTATAATATAAATGCTTAAAATGAGTAAAGATGTAAAATTGAAAAAAAAATGTGCAAGAAAAAATAAGCCAATGGAAAGGGAACAGGAAAATTTGATGAAAAGCCAAATGGCACTTCACTAAATGAAAAAACGAAGTCATTGAAATTAAAATTTGCTAGAGTTTAGACAGCAAAAATGACATCATTCAAGAGAGAATTAGTATCTGGAAAACATTTGCTTAGACATTAAAGTTCAGCCAGCATTCTTTTAATCAGCTTCAAAAAACAGAGAATGAGAATCAACACTCAGTGAGATAACAGTTAAGAATTTTGCATAGGTGAGGAAAGACACAGACTTTCAGATTATATAATAGTGCTAGAGATACAAAGAGAAAACTGAATTCACATCTAGATACTTTGAAAAGAAAGTTTAAAACATCAAGACAAAAGCTCTTAAAACAGCATAGAGAAAAGCAAATTACCTACAAGGATATAAAAATTACACTAGCAGCAGACTTCTTAGTAACCTAGGAATCGGAAGACAAACTATTACCTATAATGTTCTAGAGTAACTGTAAGAAAGGCTATGTCTAAAGCCTGTGAGATAGCTCAGTGGACCAAGTGTCTGCTTAGGCATGTGCAGGGACCGGGGTTTGATCCCCTGTACCACTGCCACACTGGTCCCAGCCCCAGGCATGCTGAGCCAGCCACTGAGACTGGGCATGGTGGCACACACCAATAATCCCAGCACTGGGGAAGCTGAAAGTAGGAGGATCACTGTGAGCCCAAGCTGCATAGTGAGACCCTGTATCAAATACATAAAAAAATAAATAAAATAAGAAAGAAAGGATAAGTCTAAATCCAAGTAAGTACAAAGAATTTTAAAATTATTACTATTGAATTAGTAGTAGTAGTAAACAATATTATATTATAAATAATTATTAAAATTATTCATTCAGAATTATTGTTGGATTATTAAAAAGATGTAGAAGTAAATTGTTAACAGTACTAGTTCAATAAGATTTAGAAGGAGGATTATGGGATTATTGGCCATCTTGCTTATAAAGAAGATATAAAAGTCTGATTAAATGGAGATTATTAGTGTCAAGTAGCCATATTATAAATATAAGCACAATTTCTAAAACGAGAAAAAGAGGTAAAAGGCATAATTCCCAACTAGTACAGGAGGCTTTGAGAGGACATCTGAACGCAAGCTTTAGCAGTATCACACCATAGTGACACATGCGCACTCACGGTCACAGCCCCAATGTCTATTTAGTGATGAATAGATAAAGAAAACCTGGATAGTTATATATGATGGAGCACAATACTGCCATCAATGAGGATAGCTTTGAGATGTTTCTAGATAAGTGGATGCACCTTGAGGCCTCATTCAAGTGAAATAAATCACGCACACATGTTTAAATATCACATCGTTTCTCTAGTGTAAGAAACCCAAAGGGTAATTAAGGACCGCAATGTATAATGGATATTGTGAAATAGGAAGAAAGTGTTTTAATGGGAAAAGGAATTATGGAGGGAGGAGGAGGAGGAAAAGGCAAATAAAAAGAGAATAGAAGAAAAAATGGAAGCAAAGCTTTTGTAAATAAGGAGGAAAAGGAGTTGGAGGGAGGGCAGGGGAATAGGAGAAAAAAGAATTAAAATATAACACATATAGGTACAAATCCCTTACAATGAATGTTGTCAGTATGTATACCTAAAATGTACCAATAAAATTAATTTTGAAAAAATAATAACTAAAGAAAAAGAGGCACACTGCCCTGGACTAAGAACTAGAAAGTATAGGTGAGATTCAGGCATTGACCCTAAACTGCCATCTGGCCGTGGCCGTAGCTAAACTGTTTGGTGTTTTCTTGGCCTGTATTGTAGAGACAATGTATGAGAGAACGCCATCCCCTAGCTACAGATGTACCTGTGTGTGATGCTCCAGTTATCTGCCAGTTTTTGTTTGCTGGCTGAACCACAGTGTGGCTGGAAAGAAACAGAGCTCACTGCACCTAAACCTCTTCCTTCAAGGAGACAAAGCCTTTGCCTTCAGAGGGACTCGGCTCCTCCAGAGTCACAGTCCACAGTAGATGCCAGCTAAAGCCTGGGGTCCTCAGTGCCAGCTCATGCTGTCCCTTTAAGCTCTTCATTCCTATCTGTCACTCAGTGGTCGAGCAAGGACAAAGGAGTAAAGGTCCTCAGTGGGGGAGGGATGAAAATAGACCAGGACAACCTATTAGCACTAGACACAGGCTCACGGAGAGCCAGTATTATCCTTCATGAAGTCAAGCTGGGAAGCTGAATACAGGGGTGTTTTATGTGTCGGCACCAAAGCAATTATGAATGAGCTGATTAATAAATAAGCAAACAAATACTAGGAAATCAGGCCCACTTTAATTCTTCAAATTCACAACAACACCCTGTTAACATGAACTTCGAGTATTAACACTAATAACCACACTAATCAGAGGGATGAAGCTTCCAAATTAATTCAAATGCTGCTCAATAGACCATCGCTGTGCATGGCCGCCTGGGACTTTTCTATCTGCTCAGATCTCCATGCAGTAATGAAATCCATTAACATGCAAAACTGGCTTTTGTTCTCAAGGGGAAAGATGAAAAAAGGATCTGACTCAGATCCTCGGGGCTAGAACTCTGACATCTCAGAACCTCCACTGTGTCCAAATCCTTGGCCTTTTTCTTTTGGAAATAGCAGTTCTCCCACTCTGGGCTTTACAGCTGGATCTAGAACATTTTTCATTAAAAAAAGAAGTGGTTTATTGAAGGAGCTGAATATAGAGAAACAGGACACTTAGGCTGAGGTCATGGCTCTACCTCATAAATAGCTGATGAACATATATCAGGAATTGAACTTAGGACCTTGTGTTTGCCAGACAGGTGCTGTGCTACTGAGCTATATCCCCAGCCCTGTAACCTTGATTTTTCAAAGCATATTTCATTTCAGTTCTTCATTTTCCCTATCCACGAAATAGGAATGATGTGTACTCTCCCAAGGTGTTTGTAGGAGTCAAAGAGGTAAGGAAAGTAGAGATGTCTTTAAAAAACTGTTTTACCAAATGAGGTTATTTGTTCCTCATACTTTCAAGATTCCTATAGATTTTTAAATTTATTAGTTGGGTCCGGTATGAGAATAGAGGGCAGGCAGCAAAACTAAAGCATGTATCTTGTTTACATTTACAATCTATTAAAGGCTACATTTTAAAAGAGAATATAACCATGACTATAATACAGGCATAGCAGGTACACAGCTAGAAGGTTTCATTTAACTTATTAATGAATCAGGAAACTAATAAACTGGTAAACTGATCCTGTGAATTAAAAGTGAACTCAGAGCACGGTACAGTGCTAGTCAAACGTGAAATTAATTTACAAAAGGATGCAAAGGTGGTCACTACCTGCAGGCCACAACCAGTTACAGCCCATTAAAACCCAATTCGCAGTTCTATGAGCAAAAATCCTTTGTATTATTACTAGATTATTCCATAGCATAATATCTATCTCTGTGGAGTTGTAAAATAGCATGGGCACACATAGGAGGAGCAGAGATAATCCCGGTCGGTGAGCTAGTCAGGACACTCACTAAACATCAGTCGTTCAAAATTTTCCTTTACAGACGTTTGACCAAAAGAATACTAGTGCTATTCAATGCAGCTACCTGAACTCCAGCTTCCTTAGTTAACAACTAACTGCAAATCTCAGGAAAGGTAAGCACTCCTCAGCCCAGCATTTCTGCTCCATTTGCTTGTGGGATAACCTTGGGCACAAGTATCCTTCCTCTTCCACTCAGGCCTCCTTTCCCTTACTGAAAACTGAGTGCATCGCTATTTGCTGTAGTCTAGTATATGAGCTCAATCGAGATGTCCATTGGTGAGTGGATGTACCTTGCGATGTGAGATATATACACAACGGAATCCCATTCAGTCACAAAAATCATGAAATCCTGGCATTTGCAGCATAATGCATGGAACTGGGAAGGGAATTGGAAAGGTGAGCACTGCCTGTGGGTGTAGGGGTGGGACTAGCATCACTATCTGACCCTCTCAAAGACTAGCAGCTACTAATTCCTGAATGGTGCTAGCTACAAGTCACTTCCTCCTAACCAAACCTTATCAGAAAGCAGTTATACTCCCAGATGCCAAGTTTTTTTGGTTTTTTTTGTTTTTGTTTTTTTTTAATGGAGCTCCTTAGAGATGCTGCACAAGGCACATGACCACAAATGAATTACAAGTCAACAGTTCCATGAAACATAGGCAAAATTGAAGAGGGATGCGAGTCTAGATGGTAGGAGAGTGGGGTGTGAGTTACCAGCTCCAACGCTTTGAAGCTCTGTAGTTTTGGGCAAATGTCTTATTGTTCTGAGCTTTTGAAACTGTAGATGCCATCTTGGATCTGCCACAATTACCAAAAGCAGTTCTGTGGATCACGCAGCCTCTGTTGCAACTGTCCCACTCTCCTGTGACAGTACAGAGGCAGCCTTAGCCAACACGGGACAAATGCTGGAAAGCAGTTCTCCTGCGGACCCGTGTCTCTCCTTTCTGGAGGGTAGTGATCAAGAAGAGGATAGAGGACTGTGGGAAAGCAACCTCCTTTGGTGGTTCTAGGGATCAAACTCAGGACCTTGCACTTGCCAGACAGGCGCTTATTCTACTGAGTTATCTCCCTGGTCCCTTGGGATTTCTGTTTAATGAGCATAAAACCAAGATGAGGTGCTTCTAGGGTGTTCTTTTGCTACAGGGCAAGTTGGAAATGCACAGAGAAGACACCTTTTACTCTGGAAGCTTCCTGAGCCTTGGAGTTTGGCTTTCAGTAAGATCTCTGCTGTCCCTTGATGCCTGTTTGTAAGCAATGAATCTATTTCATGCAGCCTTTTGGATGTCTGTATTCTGTCTCCCCAGACTCAGACAAACTGCAAACCAGTGCACAGCGAAGCTGTTTCATAAATGACTGTAGCCTTGATCCAACAAGACTGTATTTGTGGATACTAAAATTTGAATTTTATACAGTTTTCACACTTAATAAAATATTTTTCTTTTCTTCATTTTTAACCACATGAAATTAAAAAAAATAAATAAATAAACCACTTTTAATAATAGGTCATCCAAAAAGAGAGCGCAGACCAGGTTTGGCTGCTGGGCCAGTCTCTGTCCTAAGGAATTGTGCAAATGTGCAAAGCACAGCAGAGACTTGCTATAACAAAATTTAAAGGCAATAATTTTGTATATGAATATGTGACTTTGAAAAAACATCTAATTGCTTCAAGTTGAGGCTTTAACATGCAGTTCCAGAAGTCTGGGGAAAAAATGGCTAGTTGTGTTAGCTTTCTGTAACGAAATACCTAAGAAAATCAATTTAAAAGAAAATAAAAATGGGTTACTTTGGCTTGTAGTTTCAGAGGTTTCAGTTCAAGTTTCCATCATTTTGGGGCCTGAGGGGAGACTGAATGTCAAGATGGAGAGTGCGTGGCAGACCCAAACTCTTCTCCTCCCTGTTTCCAGGAAGCAAAAAGACAATGATGGACAGGTGCTGAGAATAACGTGCAGCCCCCAAGGGCACCCGTAGGATGCACTCCGTGTAACTAGGTCCTGTGCCGAGTTCCCACCACCTCTCACAATGTTGCCACCAAGCGATGAATCCATCGGTGCATGAATCCACTGATGCACTTAAAGCCCCGCCACCCCGTCTCCTTCCAACAGCCCCTCTTCTGAACAGCGCTGCCCTGGAGACCATGCCTTGGACACACAAGCCCTTGGGCACATTTCAGATCCAAAGTGCAGCACTGCACAGACTCAGACACCTAAGGAAGGGCTGGTGGAAAGGAGGGCATTTAGTTTAAGCTGGAAGGAAGACCGGAGTCGATTAGAGCAGCTAAGTTAGTGGGGATTTAAGGAAGAAAAGAAGCACAAGGCACACAGGAAGCATAGAGTACTGCATCAGAGTCAGTCCCACGGGAAGGTGAGGGGCAAATGGGCAGTGCGGAGGCTCCATCCCAAGCCTTCTAGCTTGCGCTTGCATATTCTCTCTATGTCCCAGATGCCTGATAATCATGTGGCTAAAGCAGGAAACCTGGAAAGGCCCTGCTCTAGAGGGATTTAGCACATCGGAAAACAGAAAAACATCCCAAAGGAAGTTATGTGAAAATAGCCTAAACATTTACATTAGCTATTCCAGATATTACTTCACTTGAGACTCCCAAATGAAGAAAGAATTACCATCGTTTTAAAGATGAAGAAACTGAAAGGACAGGAGAGAATTTCCCTGAAGTTTCTGTTTCCTTAACAACAGCCAACATTTACATATTGACTTCCAGAGACTCTCAGAGGGGACTGAGAGAAACAGGGTGAATGATCATGGAATGACTGTAGCTGGTGGCAATCAAGGCAGTGGAAATGTGCCCAGGTGGACAGTCAGAATCTCCTGAGTGGTGGCATGATGGAAATCCATGCAGATGACCCAACATCAGCCTGTTTGGAGTAGTTGGGGACTTTTTCATCTCTTGGCAAGCTGGGAACAGTTTCTGAGAATGACTACATATTCCTCCCTGGGAATGGCATGCTCTAGGAGTGAGTGCTGGGATCAGGCATAATTAAATAACATTTTCAGCCTTCCTGAATATGATCCGACTCAAAGAAAGAAACAGGTGAGAAGAGGAAATTGAGGGTTATTTGCATTTTGCAAATGGGCTTTTAATCAACAGACCCCCAGCCTTCCACCATCAGCAGCCGATTCCTGCAATCTGGAGAGACTGTGTGCACACAAAGCGCTCATTCAAGAGCCATGGAAGCTGGCACAATGCAGCAATCAGGCAGCCTCTGGCTTCTCTGTGATGCTGTACCTGCACCTGTTAATGCAGGAACTTCTTCATCAGCCCTTTGAAACTTAAAAATGGACAAGGTTGTCTTTTGTCAGTTCCCTCCCAGCCTTTAGGGGCCAGGGATATATAAACTAACAGCAAAGTCTAATGGATCTCTTCTGGAGAACCAGGACCTGTGGGTCTGGTGTGCTAGAGGTCTACCATGTGGCACCGATGTGATTGAGGTCCTTGGACTGCGAACTAACTCTCACTTCATGGGTGAAGATGGGGCGGTAAGGATGGCTAAAGCTGGAAGGGGGAAGGGAGCTGCATTAGTTAGCAGCCACCCCACCACCAGGGAGAATGAATCCCTGAGCTGGCTTGTCAGGTGCGGAAGGAGGCTGAATGCTTTTTTGATTGCTGTAATTGCAGCAAATTGGATGCTTGTGAGTGCCTGTTTAACAAGAAGAATCTCGTGGTGGATGAGACTTGGGGAAAGCGCCCCTCTTCAGTTCCCTCGCCTTTGTCCCATGCATATGAAATAATTCTCCAGCCCTCAAGGATTGTGAATAGGCTGCTAATTTTAGTTGTGCAAGCCAAACAAAGACCCTGGTTGGTGGATCCGGAAGGTGATTCATCTGATAATGATGTTTGTATGGTGGAAGTGTGAAGGTCTTGACAGGAGCCCCTATTTCAAATTTTTTGCATGAAGAATTGGATGATTTTTTAAGTGGCTCTCTCAGCACTGGCACCTGAATATGGACTTTCATACCTTTTTTCCTGCCTAATTTCCTTCTTCAGTCTCAATAGTGCTATGTGATTTGAGTAAACCTAACCCTCATAGGGTCTTCTTATTTGGGACATCAGAAAATGTAATGGTACAGTCAACACAATATTCAAAGTCAACATAATGCCAGGTCCACCTGTCTTTGACACTTTCAGGGAAAACAGATAAAAGTGAGGAAGCTTTCACACAGTACCTGGGAACAGAAATTTAGAAACATTGGGGGAAGTTGAGAATGTTCTGGTTCTTGCCTTGGCTTGCTTGGAAGTCAGTAGTACTTGGGCTTGTTGAGCTGAGCGCCACAGGCTAAGTAAACTGATTTCCTTCTCTTGAGACAGAGTCTTGCTATGTAGTTCAGTTCATCCTGGACTCACTATGTTGCCCAGGCTGGCCTCAAGCTTGAGGCAATGTTCCTGCCTCAGTCGCCAAGTTCTGGAATGACCAGTGTGCACCACCACACCCAGCATGGGTAAGCACATCTTTAAACAGTCCATAGCAAAAACCAAGACCGCACTGCATGGCATCCCAGTGTAGTAGACTGGCTTTGATGAGAAACTACTGTACCTGATTTTAGCATAAAAGCTGGCTTTGCTTCTTACTCACTTACTTATAATGGTTGCTCTGCTTTGTTGAACCTTGGCCACAGCAACTCATCATGGTTGGTCAGTTCTTCCCTGTTTTCATACTTTCAGTCCTGCATCTGGGCAAAGCACTCACCCCTGGATACACTAAGGTTGCCAGCCACCTCGTGGGACCCATGACTTCCACCTAGGGCATGAGACTGGCCCATTTCTCAAGGTTCTTCCAGCAGTGACATTCCTAGAGGCAGTAAGCTCCTCTCCTCCCGTTACTCTTCTACCTTATTCTAAAGCTGCCCCACCCTCTCAGTCCTGTTGCATTCTGTGTTTCCTTTGCCTTTGCTCTCCTCAATTTCTTCCTTACTAGAATTTCTTTTCCTAGTTCCCTTTCAAGGAGACTGAGTCTAGCTCATACTTCCCAGCCCCAAATGTACATTTATGCCTAAAGGTGAGGAAATAGGGTACAGTATTTAGACGACTTTCCCAAGACATCCAATTGGTAAGTGGTAGAGGTAGAATAGGATCCAGATGACCTAGCTCCAGAGTTCATACTCATTTTTTTTATTTGGTACCAGGTATCGCTGTGCAGCTTGGACTCATAGTGATCTTCATAGTTTCAGCCACCCCAACCCTGGGGTTAGAGGCATGTGCCACCATGCCCAGTCTTGGTGGGTGGCTTGGTGTGCCCTGGGTCAGTTCTGGCATGGCATAAGAAACTGGGGATTGAACCCAGGTCCTTGCACTTGCCTAGACAGGTGCTTAGACTGCTGAGCTATCTCCATAACCCCAAAGTTCATATTTTTAATAATTCCAGGGTGCTACATTCTATACATTCTCTTTCTATGGTATTGGCCACATTATACTGATTACTTATTACTTATTTTATTTTTCTCACTCTGTATCAGGGCATCTAGCACAGCATCTAGCACATAGCACAGCACTGGAACATGGCGCATGACCAGTAATTGTCTGCTCAGTGTCTGCATTAACCATATGGTGGCAAGGGAGTGCCGGCGGTGTCACTGCAGCGTGGAAATTGCATAATTCTGATAAGGGAGACCGAGGATCTACATTCAAAAGACCGTTATGGTGCAAGGTCCTGAGTTCAATCCCCAGTCCCAAAAATAACCATTATGAATGCTCTGGAGGTCATCAGTGAAATCTTTTCTCAGAGTGCAGAAGGACTAGGATTAGTATTAAAGAGCACAGCAGCCCACACCTGTGTAGCCCCAAACAATGGACAATTCATACTCTTCCGTTTCCACCTATCCATCCAAAGTGTCTATATATTTGCATGAGCACCCCAGAGCCAGGGAGAATTATTCTAGGCTCTGGATATAGGTGACAAAATCTACTGGCTGAATGAGATCATTGAGCCTGCTCTTGAAAAATACATAAGAGTTTTTAGGTGAAATAGAGGGAACGGTTATTTTAAGAGAAAAGAAAAAACCTCAACATCTTCAAAGCACACATATGCATGCAGATGCTTTCAATCATAAATATGGCAAAAGTCCAGCTCAAGCTGTTTCCAATGCGGGAGAGACCACTGACTGATTCAGTTAACGAAGAGAGCAAACTCGAAACCTCAGCAGCGGTTGATTCATGGTCTGAGCAGTGTTTCCCCGTTTTGACCTACATAAAGTTGGCTTCAACTTCCAACTGGATCTGTTTGTGTCTTTGTGGTGCTGACCATAGAAATTGGTGTTATAATGCCCTCAGGTACCTGATGGAATTCAGTGTGTGCTTTTCTAATCATCAGATAGAAAATAAAAATTGTAATCCTGGACTCCCAGGGTCAGGGCAATGGCCATGTGCCAATTGACTTGAGTACCTTGAAGTGACAGCTTTGTCAGGGAGGTTATGACAAGCCTGATTTACCAAGCCTGGTGTGGAAGAAAAGTCACAGCATCCATTCCACCATGGCAGCATGGAAATCATTCTGTGCACCTGCTTCTCCAGTGTTGGGGAGAAAAAGGAGCCAGACAGATGACTTTTTGATATTAGAGAAAAGATACTCAACATCACCTGCATCACCCATCTTTTCCTGGCTCCACCCAAAACTAACCTTCCTTCCCTCCCTCTGAGGAATTCTTAAAATCACCATTGTAAGTAGGAGGCTTGGATGGCAGAAGCGGGAAAGCATAAGCCCAGCCCCTGACTCACGTCTGTCAGTTTGCTGTGTGACATTGCACTGTTCAACCCTCTGTGTTTCCGTATGTTGTTGCTCATTAAGAGAAATAGGTAATGTGGTGGTTTTAGGTTGTATCAACTTAGCTAAGTTAGAAATACAAATTCTAGAATTAAATTCCCTACACAGTCCTGAGTTGCATTTGGTCACAAGTGAGTGTTCCAAGTCATAGGAGGTTTGCAAAGAAGGCATGAAGAGTGATTCTGTTTCCGTCATCTACTAGATAGTAATGACAAGTGGCACTGAGAAGCTGGGTGTTGCTGGCTTTCTTTATTGGTTTGAGGTGGACTTGGGGTGTCAGTTCCTCCAGGGTTTTTTAAAAATTGATTGATTGATGTGATATAGCGTTTCACTATGTACCTCAAACTCATAGTGATCCTCTTGTCTCAACCTTCTCAGTATTGGGATTATTGGGGTGCCTCACCATGCCCAGTACTGGTGGCTGGCACTGCACTGGGGCCGGCATGACATGTGGTACTAGGGATCGATCCCAGATCTTTGCACTTGCCAAGCAGGCACCTAGTCCACTGAGCTATCTTTCTGGCCTCCTCCAGACCTCTGCAGATCGCTTCTTGCAATTTCCTAGACGGCAGGGCAGAGCTCAAGTGCTAATCTGTGTAAGGGGCCAGCTGGTCTGGTGAGTTGCCTGCATCGTTGTGGTGGATGAGGTAAGAGACAAGCACACATGGTCTCTCTCCCTGCCAGTTCTTATCTGTCCTGTCTGTTCCCACATTTAGTCTGCCTTCCCATTCACATTCCTAGCCTTGTAGATATGTTGTCATCAACCTGCCCCATGACCATGCAAGAAGCAGTTACAGTGGCAGTGGCACCAACAGCATCCTGCTCTCTCAGCTGCCCATGCTGTCTACCCTGGCTGTACATTGAAGTGTCTCTGTCCCAGCTCCGTGGCGTATCATTCCTTGTCTTCTCTTGGGAACTCAGAACCACACTTCCCACCACCTGCTGGTCAGAAGGAGCAGAGGCTCCAGCTGGCAGCCTTGTCTGCTAACGGGTCGCAGGGGCAGTTCCCTGAAGCAGAGGCTGTACAAATTGGCGTGGAAGAAGGCAGGCATGATGACGAAAGGTCTCCTCAGGGCTGCTCATGGGCATCATTAGGAGGCTTGCAGGACTGATAATGAGGCCTCTGCTGTGTCGCAGTGCCAGCCTGGGGGCACCAGCACTCTCAATTGAGGAGAAGTAGTGCCCTCGGGCTCCAGGTGGCCCTCAGGGTTGCAGTGGCTGCTGTCACTTGCAAGGGACTTTTCTTTAACCTATTTCCTTTGAGCTCCCTCTCACCAAATCCTAAAGGACTTCAAATCTGACTGGAGAAAATGTTAATAATGAACAATTTCTTTCTATCATTCATTCATGCCAAACTTCTCTCATGAAAGAAAAACACAATAGAGAAGTATCATTTCTTAAAAGTATTTGACTTTTCCTAGATGTGACGGTGTGCAGTAAATTTTAGGTGGCAGACAGCTTATCAAGATAGGTGTTTGGCATGTTATTTTCTGGGGTACTATTTCATTCTTATAATGTCCTCCAAAAAATACTATCAGCCTCCTTGCCCAGATGAGAGAACTGAGATTTATGTTATGCTATCTCAGTAACAATCTCACAGGTCTTTGGGGAAAGGAATGGCATTAACTATGTGGTGTAGATGGAGACCCAGGCTAAAGAAAACTCCCAGCTTCTGAGCATGTACCTTTGTACCAGCCTCCCAAGAAGGAATCTCTCAAGGCTAACAACTGGTGCTAACATTTTTCTTTGCCCAGGTCCCTGAAATGACCAAGCCAGGACAAAAGAAAGTAACTAGATGCTTTCTAGAGTTTGCAGCCACGATAAACTTGGAATGTCATTCTTTTTCCATAAAACAGTCCTCATGAGGCCTGCAGTCTGGGCTAGATTTTGCAGATGGTTGCGCTATCCCACGCTGTTTTTATTCTACAGAAAGGAAGTAAAATTCAACCCTCTTTTCTGCTTCCTCTCAAGATCCCAGTCTGGAAAAAGATCCTACAGCAGTGCGTCTCTACTTGGTGAATACAGATATAAATAATAATAAACTTGAAACTTTCATATGTAAGTGGATACAATTGGAAGATATACTGATAAGTGAAATAAACCAGACCCACGTGTGGAAATATTGTATAGTCTTCATAGTGTAAGAACTCAAAATAGGAAATAGAAACTGAAGTTTTCCTACTCAATAATGTAGCTTTCATTTTGAACTGACAGAATCTGTTCTAAGTTGAAAAAAATACACGTTACTGGGCATATTTCCAATCCTCCAAATATACTCAGTTGTAACACACACACACACACACACACACACACACATACACACACAAACACACACACACCAGATAAACACAAATTATATTTATTCCTGAGAGCTAATCTTGTTTTAGTAGGTTCCTGGAAAGATGTGCTAATGATTTTAGCCTTCACAGGGAAGTATTAAAATAGAAATCCACAAGAGACTCCATATCCTTTCTCCCAGAGATCTTGAGTTCATCTTGTGAAACTTGACAGCCGACTCAAAACGTTGCACCTTTTGGGTGCTGAGAACATATAATTAAAGCGTAAGTCATTTTATATTAGGAAAGGGTGAAGAATTTTTTCAAAGTGAAATAAGGTTTCTAGAAAGAAATGGTGATTGGAAATAGGAACAGAGACACTTCAGACAACGAGACATCCGATGAGAGGGAGGAGGTGCTATACTTTCTATCTGGATGACCTCACAAAGCCTCATGCACTCATAGGTGGGAGTTTGGAGAGGTGACTGGACTATGGGGGTGGGACACTCATCAGTGGATTGGTCACCACTGAGCTTATAGCTAAATGCCATGCTGGGAGGTGAAGCCTGGCTGGAGCAAGTGGATCCTGGGGAACATGGTCTGCAAAGGTGCACCCTTTCTCACTTTCCTTGATGTCACTCAAATTCCTGCTGCCCTGCCATGTCTGCTCTGCCTCTGCCACAGGCCATCCTGCCTTCCAGTCACTTGAGAATGGATTGAAACCTCTACACACCATGAGCCAAAACAAGCCTCTTGCATTGATTTGTGGGTGCTTGGTATTGCATTTCAGTTGTAGGAAAGTAGCTAAGATGGGAGGGAACTGTGGAAATAGAAGCAGTGGATCCAGATCAAGGTTGAGAAAGTGACCATGGGAGGTTCCTTTGGGGTCTCTAAGTTCCTTCATCTTTGAGATTCAAGGCCATGTTCATCTCTACTACAACAGTGCTCTCTGCTTTTCCAACTAGTAGTTACCATACAAACCCTCGAAAACACTTTAGAAAAGAAAGATTCCTGGAATCATAAACCTGGAGATGCTGGCCTTTAAAAATGAAGAAACAGGAAAACAGGAGAGAAGAGGGAAGGCTCTGTGTACTGTCTGTCACGCCCCATCAAAGGCATGGAGCCTACTCAGCACACTGAATCTGGGCTGGCTTTGGCATTGCCTCCAACTGATAAAACGTGGCAGAAATAGCACCCTGTTTTCAACTTAAGCTTTAAACGAACTTTAAAGGCCTTCATCTTATAGGACACCACCTCGGGACTGCTTTGAAAGAATTCCAGTTTGGCCCAGGGAAGAGTGAATAGCCACTTGGAAGAGAATCAAGGAATCCCAGGCAGCCATTGGCACCAACAGACAGGATAAGAAAGCCATCCTGCTCCTTCTAGCCCAACCAATCTTTCCAGCCAAATGTACCATCATGAAGAAGTCAGGTGAACTCTGTTGAGCTGCTCCCCAGCTAAAGTTCAGCATCATAGCAAGGAGTGAGTCTTAGCCCACCAAATACGGGAATGGCTTATTAAGCAGCAGTGTGTTTGGTTGGGGCATGGTCTCCAAAGGACAATGCAGGGAATACAAAGGGCAAACATAGAGAAGCCAGAGCAATGGGGGAGCTCTCCAGTTCTAAGGAGCATGGGTGGGATCCCTAGGTTAGAAGTAAGAAGAGGAAAACCAAGGACAGAACTCTGAGCGGAGAAAGCAAGGAGCATTTGCTTTTTCTGCACATTTTAGAGAATGCTGCTCTCTAAAAGAGAAGGAGCTTTTATTAGAGCACTCCAAGAATGTAATGGTCTGCTTCAGAGGTGCTAAGTGTACCAACAGCAGGACCAGTCAAACACAGGCAAAAGGTGTTGCAAACAGGTGAAACTAGAGCATGACCTGTGAAGCCCCATGAAACAATAGGTATTTTATTAGGTTCTCCAGAGAAAATGATAGCATGTGATTGTGTCAAGCCTGTGGCATTATCTTGAGAATAGATAAAAGTTTATAATAATTAGAAGGGGAGTTGCATGTGAGCGAGAACTCCTCTGTGTGTGTGAAAGATTGAGTGACACAAATTTAGCCAGGCTGATCAGAGCACACTGACACACGCTCACAGCAAGTCCCAGAGGCCTGGGAGAGTGGCTTGCCAAACACATCCGGCTCAGAGCTGAGGCCTCTGTGCCGAGATTCTACCTTTTCTGCGTCTCCTTGGGGGGCCGGGTCCTGTTTTCATTAAGGGCATGTGTGACACAACCTAACAAGGGTGGTAACAATAATAATAACTTCAAGAGGTAAAGTTCCGACTCCCTACTGCTCCCTTGCTGTCTGTAGTAGATCTGCCACTGGGATGAGCTGTCTTCCCTTCCTTTCACCAAGGGCTCCTGAAGGGCCACAAGGTGTGTTTGGCCCTGGAGCAATGAGCTACTTCCTTCCAGAAGCTGGGAGATGCTTTTTGGATTTCCTTATAAGGCTGC
>PVKN010003134.1:0-38728 GCA_004027915.1 Capromys pilorides
TAATTTCTTGAAATGGTTGTTCCTAATTGTGTCTGCATACATTGCTTACCTACTATTCTTGACTGTCTTTTACTCAGTTTGCAAGCTTATGTTTGAACTCAGGAGTTTATTAAGCATAGCATGAGTGGCTAAACTGGGAGACCTATACTTAGGATGTACAATGTTTGTTTCAAATATATACATATATATACCACATGTGGGAAATACATAGCTTTGTAATGGGATTGGTTATTTACATGGGGCAAAGTAATACACATAGCTTATGACTTTGGGCATTTATACACCAAAACAATTTGCAGCTGAGGTAGATGCATACTTTGAAATGGCACTTTGTGTAGTAGTTTGATGGTATCTTAGAATAATGTTTTTCTATTGTAAGTGCAAGCACTTTGACACTCCAGCCCTCTAGCCTACACATGCCTTCTTCACTGACAGGTGCTTAAGAGTATTTAATAATGATGAAGACTAGGTAGAATCTGGAGAGCTGAGTCAATGCTTAGAGATTCACACAGGTGTGCACATTATATTTAAGAAACCAAGCTGGGGAGATAGGTCAGAATAAGCACTTGCTTGGCAAGTGCAGAGGCCTGAGTTCAATCCCCGGTTCTGTTTTTTTGTTGTTGTTGTTTTTTTTGCAGGACCAGTGTTCAAACTCATGACCTTGTGCTTGCCACGCAGGCACTTGTGCCACAGAGATATCTCCCTGGTCCCTCCCGGTTCTGTTTAAAAAATATTAAAAAGAAATAGTTGCACAGTAACATAATACCACAGTGAGGACCCTATCCTAATACCTTTGACATCTTGAGAACTCAATTGTAAAAATAGCAGTACAGTTCTCCTTTCCTGGTAATATAGTTGTCACCCTTAAAGGAACTGCTTAGTGTATTGGCAAGATGTATATCCCCAGGTCCTGGCACTGTAGGCCTCAGATAGCCAAAGCAGCTGGAACTATGAAGTGTCTAAAAGAGTATGCATGTGTGACAAATCAACGGTATTCTTGTTCCTTTAAGATTGGAATTTTTTATGTTCTACACGTGTTCTACTATGACTTTCCTAGGCCATTTCAAGATTGTGTGAAGACAAAGACTTGTGTAGAGCTGCGATACGAAGATCTTTGAGTGCTGACAATTTCATTGGTATTCAGCGCTCTAATGCTATCCTCTCATAAGAGAGAAATAAGGGATAATAAAATCATGAACCCCTCATCTGCAAAGACTGGAGAAATACCACCTCTCCTGCTCAGAAACCAGCAAAGTTAGTATTTTCACCGAAAGACCTTGATTTCGAGAGACTCTGGACAATGACATTGCACTCCATAGAAAAAATGGGACTTAGTCAAAGGATCAACACATCTTCTGTCCTTTTTAATGTAAACAGTTAAAAAATGACTCCAAAGCGGAAGCTCCCGACCCACACAGAAATACTTGCTTATTTTATAGGCCAATAGCTGAGAAATGTATGAGGTTTTTTAAATTGCTACTTTAAATTTTTAGACTTTAAAAACACTAACAATGTAACTTTGATGTTTTTCCTATTGCCCCATTCATATTGCTGCATATGCTGCATATGCCTTTAGAATCGATGCAGTATTACTATTGAAATGTGGGGCTTTTTTTTTTTTTAATTATACAGTACTAGAAATGGAACCCAGGGCCTAGCTATGTGCTGGGCAAGTTCTCTGCTTACTGAATTACCACACCCAGTTCAAAACATGAGAATCTTAACACTTAAGAGTAGATGGTAGTATTGTTGGATATTAAAGGTTCTCCCTACTGTGCCACAGAAGCTGCTAGTCATTATTGGCAATCAGTTTAAGATGTTCCCGGTAGCTTGAACCACTGATGGTACATGCATGACTGTCTCTTCCGGTGGTTTGTACACTGGTGGCGGAAGTGGGACAGTCATGCAAGTATCACCAGTGATTTAAGCTGCTCAGCAGCAAGATGTGAATTATGACCCTATTGTGAACACGTTAAACCAAAAACGTGGTAACACTTGCCATTCTTAATCTTTGCAAGCACTACCTGCTAACATTTTGGAATGTTTGAGGTCATAAAGAGAACGTATCATTTGCTGATTGTCTACATTGAATGGGTTTGTTTACATTACATCCCTTCACCTGTTAACAGTGCCTCATTTTCTGATAACTTTCCTCTTGTTAATTAAATGTATTAAAAGGTACAGTGAGTCCCTAATTTAGGAACAGTAGAGTTGTGGACTTTTCACAGGTTACTGTATAAGATTCATTTTGTCAGTTCACAAATGAATCCACCTTGGGAACAATTCTTCTGGAACACAACTCATCTGTAAGTCAGGGACTTACTGTATTTCCACAATGCCAACCCTCAGGGTGTCTACTGGTGAACCAGATAGGAAGATAAAAGATGTCTGACAGTACTTTTTCGAGCTTTGCAGTCTTAGTACACTGTACTGCACATGGGCCTTCCACAGCACTACAGCAGGAGAAGAGCTACAAACGTCTACAAAACTTCATTTGAAATTTTTAATTTTGAGGGGCTGGGGAGATAGCTCTGTGGCACAAGTGCCTGCCTGGTAAGTGTAAGGTCATGAGTTTGAACCCCGGTACCACCAAAAAAAAAAAGAAATTTTTCATTTTGTAAATGTATGATACTCGGTTTTTGTTTGTTCCAGTTTCCTAAGTGTCTGCTCTTGGCCAGCCTAAGGAGGCAGTTAGGAGTCAGACTGACCAGGATGTGGACACAGTCCTATTAAGGGAGGTAACATGACTTCCTAACACCTATACTCCAGGGTATGGGTACCAGAGCTTAAAACTACACTCATTTTGGGATACTTTTTATCTCCACAGAAGTGCCCTCCTACTTTCACAGTAGTTGTAGGATTGTGCTCTTACCTGCTTTGATCAGATTTTTTTTTTTCCACTCTGGATTTGGCAGATTATGAAGAGCAGTGTTAATTCACACGTAAATGCAGAGGAATTTGATTTCATAGCAGCAAATCTTCATGTTAAATCTGACTGTAGGTGCCCTATTTTAACTTTAATGAACCTGGAATGCTTCATAATTTAAAGGACAGAGAGTAATTTTAGCATATTTCTGTTACCAAAATGTGAAACATTAAAGATTAGTGTTCCTAATTACACAAAATCTCTTAAACTTCTCAAGTGCAATCCTATTATTTTTTCTTTTTGAGACAGGGTCTTACTGAGTAATCCAGACTGGCCTTGAGCTCACTATGTAACCCAGGCTGGCCTCAAACTCAGTTGCAATCCTCCCGCCTCAGCCTCCTAAGTGCTAGGATTATAGGTATAAACCACCACATGCAACTAATCCTAGCACTCTTGCCTGTTATCACAGCCATTCTGGGCCAGAAATACTTCTCTCAGTGTAGCAGTGCTTCACATTACATCGAATGCTGTAGGTTCCATCATTTTTTAAGACAAATGATAAGTAATGATATATGACATACAATCTACCACCTCACAAAATTGTCTATGGAGTGTCAAGCTTGGAGATTTGAGTATTGAGTGGTTCTATTTCAAAAAGAATGCTACAGCTTAATGTGGTTTTTCTTTCTCATGTTTATATTAAAAGAAAATCTAATAAACTCTATTTTAATTAAAATATGGCTAGTGTGTAACATTTCTGTTGACATAATGTCCAAGACTTAAAACATTTTACATTAGTCTTATGAATTTTAAAGTATCTTCAAATTGACCCTACTAAATCTAGTTTGATCCATTTCTCTAGTTACGGTGTAGTAGTAATTTTATTTAAATGCTTTTTCCCAAAGATAACTTACTGCACTTAAAATCACCAGTCACAGTACTTGGTGATACAGTGCATTAGATGGACATCTTTGAAGGTAAAATATAAAGGAGAAAGGAATGACAGGAAGAGTGTAGAATTAGAATCTGAAGTTTCAGTTTAAGAAAGAAAAGGTACAGGAACTAGAGTTGGACTTGTACCGAGGGTCATGTAACAGGAGTGTGCAAATTGACTTTAACATGCTGTTTTCAAAGCCTACAATTCAGGTAGAAATACACCAGGTCAGGAGCTTTTTCCAAAGTAGCTCAGCTGTACAGAGCCAATAACCCTCAGTCCTGATAGTATTGCTGTATATTCATTTGTAATTTTCAGAACTTAGTTTTAAGTGACTAATCACTTTGTTCTCAATACATTCCTGATTAGGATAAATCATGGATGTAATTTGTAAGAAAAAGTGATCATTCCAAGATGATTTGAACTCTGTCAGCCACTAGGCAGAAAAGCTTTATAATAATATAATCAGTTTTAATATTGTTTGGGGTTGAGCATGGTGGCACACACCTGTAATCCCAGCACTTGGGAGGCTAAGGCAGGAGGATGAGTTTTGTGAGTTCAAACTCAGCCTGGACTACATAGACCATTTGTACTTTTTAAAAAACAGCAGGACTTTGGATGTGAACCTGTAATTTCAAAGTGTCACTAAAAAATGTTACTGCCCATTTAGCTTTAACTGAAAGGCAGCCGGCGATACAGCTCAGTAACACAAAAGCATCGTCCTGAGTTCAATTCTGTTACCAAAACAAAACTCGAAGGCAGTACCGCCATTCTGAAAATGGAAAATTGAGGCAACTTCAGGTAAGAATCTAAACAGTGGAAAGTGGGCGAGTTCTGTATTGTCATGGGACATGTTGCCAGGAGGGCGGTAACTGGCAGTTTTCTAAAGGTTCTAATAACTAGGGAAAATTATAGAATGTCTGCCTTCAAATTCTTTTCATTTTGAGGTTTTGGTTTTTTACTGTTATAAAAGACCTCAAAAAAACTCTCAACATTTTTATTAGGAAGAAAAAACAAAAAATCTGAAACATTTGAGATCAATGACACTTGTTTTCCAGGTCCAGTATAGTTTTCTACTAGCAGTTTCATGTGGTTTATCCCCACACAGCTGCTCTCACCCCTTCTAGGGATGGATCTTACCTTGTAACTCACGTTGGCTTCAAACTGAAGAGCCTCCTGCTTTATGCCTGAACACAGAGGTTATGGATGTGTGCAGATCAGGCTCATGTTACTCCTCTCTTATCTCTATGTTACTGAAACCCAGGAGCGCTTAGACCTGGCTGTATAATAACTTCTTGATTTAATTTGCTACATCCCTACATTATTCTCCCTGGCTTAAAGCTCATATTAACCAGAAAACAACTTGTATCCAGGTGAAGCAGTATTTTTGGAAACTAGCTATAGCACATAGCCTAATCACCTTTCACTACCTAACCCTTCTCACTAGCCATACTTAAGAGTAACTAGTCACTGTCCTCTGACTCAGAAGCTGATTGTTGAGTACAGAACAAGTTGAGAAAGCACCTAATACAGAAAACCTACAGCACAGAATTTGTAGATTGCACCTGCATCTACCAACAAATAGGCATTAGAAGTGAATCTTAGCTGCCAGCCACTTATCCACCTGGAAGGTCTGACATTGTCAGGAAACCAGGCAATCTTCAGTAGGACCTGTTCCCTCCAAACAGGTCCAACCCATCTGGCTTTTAAGGCAGTTTTCACTGAACTATTTTCAGTGGCTTTTAGCAAGTAAAAATACAAACATACTATGAGAGAAATTTTAGGAATACCAGTTTATGGTTGAGAATCGCCTGAGTATAGGGACAGTGGGAATGTGAAATCACAGATATTAAGGAGACTGGATCCTGAGTCCTATGGCAGGGGGTGGGTGTTAATCTATAAGAGGAATCGGTTAGGTGACTACACCTACTGTAAAGACCAAGTTTGCATGGGATTAGAGAAATCCGGTGATAATCAAATAGTATCTGTTTCAAAAATTCAAATTAGTTCTCTAGCATTTTAAAGATTGTTTCTCCCCTATCCCCTTCTTAGCCCTACAGCTCTTTACCTGTAGCCCCCAGTTGGTGGCTTCTCAGCATGACTGATTGCCCCAGAGCTGTGGGGTGCCTCCAACTCCCTTTCCAACAGTGCTTTGCTGCATGCTGGTGGCCAACATTGCAATGGTTAATGAAGGTCACTGTGGCCACTTCCAAAGAAGCACATTTTAAGGCAGTGCTGTGGACTGAGGCAGGGCCTTTGCACTGAGCTATAGCCCTAGCCCATTTTCTTTTTCGAGGTAGGATTTGTGAACTGTCCAGGTATGGCATGAGCTTGTGATCATCCTGACATGCACTGGGGGTACAGGCTCACCAGCCCCTTGTGCTCTCTTGCTCACTTATTTGTGTTCTTAAGGCAGCTGTCTCCAACTGACTGTGTTAGCAATCTGCTGACCTCTGAGGCCTTGATATCCCATGTTTCACCTAGGCTGACAAGCAGCATCCCAACCGCCCAACACCTAGTACCTCACCTGGCATTACTACTTGTTTCTAAATTAACCATTTGTAAAAAACAACTGTATTCATTCCCTCCACTATTTCTCTTCTGTTTTAAAACTACTTCCATCTCCCTACCTTGAGGATGGGACAAATTCAACTTTTAGTTCAGGGTTCCTATTTTTTTCAAGATGTGGTCCCCAGACCATCTGCCTCTCCAACTGAAAGTGGCTGTGAAAAAACTAAGCTGCTATAATGCAATGGATTACAGCCTAAAGCAGGTGAGAGCGTTAGCAGAAAATCTGATGGCATCTGCAGTAAACAGTCATGCCCACTCTGAATTCAGAGCTACAAAAAATACCTGGGAGTGATATGGTAACACTAGGGGCATACAAAAACTCCAATTAATCTTCGCAACTTAAAATTTTGGAATAACTTTAGATTTACAAAAAACTATTCTATGGGCCAACAAGATAGCTCAGTGAATAAAGCACCTGCTTAGGCAAGCACAGGGACCACAGTTTGATCGCTGGCACCCCATGCCACCCCAGCCTGTCCCCAGGCCAGGCTGAGCTGGCCACAGAGTCCAGGCATAGTGGGGCATGCCTGTAGTCCTAGCACTGGGGAGGCTGAAAACAGAATCACCATGAGTCCTAGCTGCATAGTGAGACCCTGTAACAACCAAATACATTTTTTAAAAAATCTGAATTTATAAGTTTAAATTTTTTGGGATCTAGAGCTCCTGCAGTTCTGTTCCTGAGGCTGATGCTGAACTGGTTCATGCACAACTTTTTGTGTGTGTGTGCAGGGTCTTACTACACAGCTCAGACTCCTAGTGATCCTCATTTCTGCCTCCTTAGTGCTGGGATTACAGGTGTGTGCCAACACACCTAGACTCCATCAGTGGTTCGGCACACCCAGGGGCAGGGCAGCGTGGCATGTAGGGCCAGGGATTGAACCCTGGTCCTTGGGCCTACCTAAGTAAGTGCTTAGTCCACTGAGCTATACTGCTGACCCTGTTTTTTTTTTTTTTTTTTTTTTTTTTTCTTTTCAGAACCAGGGATTGAACTCAGGCCCTTGTGCTTGCCAGGCAAGTGCATATTCTACTGAGGTATCTCCCCAGCCCCACTGGCCCTGGTTCTTGCACAAATTTTGAATTTTGCCTCTCATTTCCTCCCCACACCACACCTGGACAGCTGCTGACTCCTTGCTTTACTTAGCTGACCATTACCTAATCCTTTACCATGTTCGTGACAGAGCAGTAACTCACGTCTTGCTGGTAGGTAGCTTGAATCATTGGTGATATATGCAGGACCATCCTGTTGGGTGGTCTGGGACAGTCCCACATGTTGTACGAGCTGCTAATGGAATGGTGATGCCTGTACCACTGGTGGCTCAAGCCAGTAGCACTGTGTCACCTCTTCTGAACCCTGAGATACACTGTGACTGCTACTCTTACCACCTTTTCACAGAACAGTGAACTGCTAAAACACAAGTGCTCAGGATCATGGCCAGCGAACAGTGGAGCTGGGAACTCAGACTCCTTGCCCACACAGAACCATGGTGCCTCTGTGTCCTCATGACAGAGAGCTCTGAACTGCATCACTCAGAGCAGCAGCGCTGTGCCAGTGATATCATCCCATGTCCCCCTTTCTCCAGCTTTCTAAGGTCCCCCTGGTCCTGTTGGTGACTGCCTTCTGCCTTTTTCAGTGGGTGAAAATGAGCAAGGCACAGCAGAGGGGCGATTGCTGATTATAGCCCCGAGGTGACAGTGCTGCTGCTGTCACCGTCCTGCACGGCCCGGGCCTGATCTCTTGTACCAGAACACTCACCTTGACCCTGGTTACATGTCCTTGGACTGTCATTCACCTATGATGGGATCTGTGCTGTCGCTTCTCTATACTTTTAAATTTCTGATTACTTATGTTTTCCCACACGTTTTCCCACAAGACCTTAGAGCATAGCCTAAGTGCACCCACAATACCAAGTGTCAGAGTGGGAGGGTTTTGGCACACTGACCTCTCAGGTGCGCTTCGCAAAGCACAGCTGTGATCAGTAGAAAGTGGTCTGGTGGTTGTATTCAGCCTTACAGACCATCTCTGCAGATGAAGACTAAATCAACTTCTGGCCTCCCTGACCTGAATTTAGAGCTCAGTACCTAGCTGCAGATCCAATCTCCTTCCACCCCAGACACACAGCGCACACCATCTCTCTCCACACAGACCCAGTGCACAGACAGGTTGACAAAACAGAACACAGCAGGGCGGTGTCTGTTCTTCCTGGAGGATCCTTCATTTCTTCAAGCAAGTATTGACAATCAGGATCAGTAGAAGTCTGGGAATATATTCAAGTGGAACATGTTTTAATTAGTTTTGCTTCTGGTGATTTGGATTTGCCTGATTTTACTTATTAATAAAACTTTGCTGCTTGTATTTTAAGTGTGTCTAAGAAACCTGATTATGAAGTTAGAATCCACATCTCTTCAGATACTCTTAGAAAGCAGTGTCTCTCCATAAAAACAAGGAGAAAAAACTTCTACAGCACCTTTTAATTTTCTTTACCATTGCTTTAATGCATTTTTAAAAGTGATCTACATTAATTGGGAACAAAGAAACAAAAATAGACATTTCTTTGTTTTTCATAAATAACTAATCTCCATATTTGATAAAAATCTCAAACCATTATTTTACCTTCCCACAAATATAATACATACAAAATTTCTCTGAAATAATACAGTTGACAAGTATCTTGAGACTAACATAACCACAGATAATTGCTGTGCTACTGACTTCCAGAAACAAAAGAAAATAATAAAACCTTATCAAGATGCTCTGGGTTTCATTAGAGTTACGGATTCAGATGTATAATTTGCCAATAATTTATAGATTTGAGTTGATTGTCACAAATAAAATACTGCTGGCTTGAGTTCTGGCTGTGCCTGAATCGTGACTGCCCCGGGTGGGGCGGGCACTATCCACACATGGAAACCACAAGTTTTGAATGCCCTGGACTCCAACTACTGACTGGTGTATGCCTCATTTGGCTCAGTAATAGATTCACCTGCACCAAACCCGTATTAAAAGTCATTAAAAGTCATTAAATCTCATATATATATATATATATATATATATATATATATATATATATATATAAATATATACCAGCAAAACATACATATTATACAGTCTTTAGCAACATGAATATTGTTATAAATGATACACCACAGACGTCCTGGCTGAAAGAAAATCCTGTCACTGTTATCAAACTGCTAGAAGCCTTTGAGTTTTAAGTCAGATCGGTTATTCACATCCTGTCTGCTTTCACCCTTTTTAATGTCTTGGCAGCTTTTTCTTATAGAACCATGCTGCCTAACCCAGACATGTCTCTTCCCCAGGATCACTTGATGGGACTTTGGAAACAAGAAGGGACCCACAGAGGGAGCAGGCCATTCCTCCCTACCACACCTCACACCTGCCTCGATTGGTGATGTGCTCTGTCCTGTTTGCCACAGTCAGTGTTAGAAAGCAGTTATTCAAAGCTTTGTCCCTCCTTTCCCCCTGGGTCTTTCCGTAGCACACAAAAGTGAAAGAAGCTTCTTAGCAGGGAGAGCAGTTCATTAAAATATACAACTGCGCTTCCTAGCTCTGGGGTTCCCATTCTGTACCAGAGAGTGCAGGTCACGGGTGTCGCTCTGAAGGTGTCGTGTGTGATCTGGAAGGTTTTCTCCTGGCAGCCTGTGTCACGATTAGTGCAGCCCTGGCCCAGGAGGGAGCAGCCTAATGAATACCAACTTTGAAACAGTGCTATCGGCACATTATCTAAGCTTGTATGTGCACACAGTTATGCACAACACACGCACAGGCACTGGCCACTACTAGTGGCCACGTGAAAGTCTGACAATAACCAATAAGGCACCACACAAATGATTTCCAGCCAGTTTTGACAACTTCAAAATGTAAGGAGGGAAATCATGTATTTAAGAACCTACATGTGGCTACCTGATTCCACGGAGGCCCCATTATTCCTTGTGACAATCTTCCAAATCTTCACCCCTTGACCTAGAGAAACAGACAATGCTTCAAACTGAACAGTCACTGGGCAGCCTGGAAACTACACTTGAGACAGAAGTGAGCCCTGAGTCCTCCCCAGCTTGGCCAAGCTGCCTAGGAAGAAGTCGCTGGCCACCCCCACAGCCTGTCATACTACAGTTGTTTTCAGGAGTCTGATTTGTTTTCATAACAAAAAAGCAGAGTGGAGGAAAAGTGAGTTGGCGGGGAGAAGGTAAAGTGGCCAGAAATACAAGCAGCTTCTCTCCCTAGTAGTCAAGGCAGCTGACAGTAGTAAGACCTGGGAAAAGCAAGTGGCTGGACCTTTATCTTTTAGGGAATGAGAAATAGGGAAAGCAGAAGTGAGGAGAATGCCATGAAAAGGAGCCTCAGAACTGAACCCCCAAAGCATAACCTAGCTCACCAGCTCTGTTTTAAAGTAAAGACAGGAAGTGGGGCCAGTCCACTCGAGGGACAGTGACCGGAGGCAGCGGATCCCAGAAGACTAAGGGAGACAAAGGTTCTGTTCCCGGGCAGGAGAGGAGCCAGGGCCTGGGGTTCGAGTTCCAGGGATCAGTTCTGGATATGCAGAATAAGAAATGCAGGAGAATTAGATATGACAGAGCTCTGCAGCTACGGATTCTAAAGGTTTTGTGGAATTCACCAAAACTTTCATTTTGATCAGAGAAGCAACTGTTGATCTAAGAAATGTCAACAGCCTCTTAGAGGCCTTCCAGCTGAGTAGTAGGCTTCTCATCAACTAAGTATTTAAATTCCCATTTATCTGCTCAACACTCCTGCAGTAAAATCAGCCTAGGCTGAAGCTTTACTTCTCTAACTTTGGTGCAAATGAAGCTAAAGAGCCAAGATTCTGGCTGTTTTCCTAGCAATGGCTTTGGCCATCTTAGTTCCTCCAGTTCAGTCCTACCCAGTCCCCATCTCTTGTGTTTTGTGGCCGATGCACTGCCACCCCTCCCCCAGCCATGGCCTCAGTGTCAGCAGTGAACATTGAAACAGATTAGGAAAGTAAACAGAACTTTCTCATGGCAGAGAAACCTGGGTGCACGTATGTGCATTCATCAATGTATAAGCTTTCGCATGTGTAGGAAGGAATGTTAAACAGATGAGGACAACTAAATTTACTAATAGCAAGGGAGTGTGAGAGCGTGCGCACGCAGTGACACACACATCAATATGTGGGCTCAGAAGAGAAGGAACAGGAAGGGGAGGGCAGTTTTCCCCTCCCGGCAACATCAACTGATCCATATCTGAGGGTTTATGCAGGGATGTTAGGGATTTCATTTGTTTTCAGAGATTACGGAGCGCTGGTCTTGCCGCTCCGGGACACCTGGCTCCAAACCAGCCCGGTGCAGGGTCACACACTTGTTTTCCCTGCGCGCAGCCAATGTCTATTCACAGGTAGCCAGGCCCCCTCCCCCAGTCTAAGCACTCAGTTCCAGGTGGGTGTGGCCTCTAATCACAGCTCGCCAGGAGAGAGGAATAAGAAAAGCAAAAAAGGCTGTTTAACATGATAAAGGAGGTGCGGGGGGGGGGGGGGCAGATAAGAGAAGCACTGGAAATGTACTTTAATTACTGAAAGCATATCCGGTTTAGTCCCTCAGCTTTTAAAAGAGGAGCCCCTTTTAACGATGATCCCTAAGTACTTTCAAAAAGGGAGTGGGTTTACTTTTACCAAAACTGTAACACAAGTTCCTTTAAAACTGCAATATTAAGGGATCACCGAAGCTTGTGAGGAACCACCCACACTCTCTCCAGCTCAAAGCTCACCCAATTTAGAATTTGTATTCAACCAATCACAATCCATTGGGCTCTCACTATTGCGAATATTTATGCTGGACACGGTAAAGCTACCTCTACCTTATTCAAGACGGGGACTGGCTCTGTTAGGAACGAGAATGATTATAAGGCATGCTGAAAGAACCCAAGCTCCTTAAATAAAATTAAGGATGCAGGCAAAATCCCTAAACTCTCCCTACGGGTCACCAGGGGGAGGCCCTTACCACACCAGGCCCCGCCCCTTGGGAGGGCCGGGGATAAACAGAGGAAGCAGCAGCTGGCCTCAAAGCACCTCTAAACAGTGGAAGGAAAATCATATCCAGCCTTCTTAGTCACGGTAACCCAATGCTCACTGTTCACATTTTTAAAAAAGACACAAATAGGAAATATGTTTTCCCAATTTAGACTACACAGTTCAAAGAAATCTGAACCAAGTGGAAACGCATTACAACGCCAACTTCAGGATTGTAAAACTCCCCCCAAAACAAAGGTAAACGGTGTTGCCAAAATGCAACAAAGTTAAAATTAAGAAAAATACATATAAATTAAAGAGGGTCCTTCTAAACAAGGCGGTAAGAAACGCAAAACAAAATATGTGAGCTGCGCCCCTTGGAGAAGCGGAAACAATCCCTCCTCCGAGACCACCCCAAGTCACTCCGGGAGGGGGCGTCAGCACCACGAAGGTAAACGGAAGTGACCTTCGAAAAGCTACCTAGCCAGCCCCCTCCCTCTCAGTTCCCAGGAAGGCCCTATACATGCGACAAGGACACCTGCTTGTGGTAGGCAGCGGCAAGGCCCGGGGGCCCGGTCCTGCCGGTGAGCGCGGAGCTCGCTTCGTAGTCCCCCGCGGCCACTGCGCCCCCACTCTTACGCGCCCGTCGCGGCCCGCAGCAGCAGCGACTGGTGAAGCGGCGCCACGACTCCACTGTCTTGCTAGACCAGATCCAGACGCCGGAGGTGATGCCCACCACGAGGCACATGAAGTACTTGAGCATGAGCACCCAGTACTCCGGCTTCGCGCGCGGCTGGCCGGCGTCGCGGCCTGGGCAAGAGCAGGTGAGTGCAGCCTCCCAGCTCTCACGGTAGTGCTGCTCATACAGGTAGCAGATGACCACGATGCTGGCCGGCACCGTGTACAGCAGAGTGAAGATACCAATGCGGATCATGAGCTTTTCCAGCTTGTCTGTCTTGGTGCCGCCCTGCTTGATGACACTGCGGATGCGGAAGAGTGACACGAAGCCCGCCAGGAGGAAAAGTGTACCCACCAGCAGATAGAGCACCAGCGGACCCAGGACAAAGCCACGCAGCGAGTTCAGGTTCTGGTTGCCCACGTAGCAGATGCCGGCCACGGGGTCCCCATCCACAGCACTCAGTGCCAGCGCCGTGATGGACTTGACGCTGGGGATGAGCCACGCTGCCAGGTGGAAGTACTGCGCGTAGCCCGCAATGGCCTCATTGCCCCACTTCATGCCGGCAGCCAGGAACCAGGTGAGCGACAGGATGACCCACCAGATGGAGCTGGCCATGCCGAAGAAGTACACGAGCAGGAAGACGATGGTGCACAGCGCGGGACCCGTGGTCTCGTAGTGAATGTGGCTGTGCTCGCGGCTGCAGGCGACGCTGGCATGGCCCACGACCAGGCGCACTAGGAATCCCAGCGACACGCAGAGGTAGCAGGCAGACAGGAAAATGATGGGGCGTTCGGGGTAGCGGAAGCGCTCCATGTCAATGAGGAAGGTAGCCACTGTGGTGGCGGTGGAGATAAAGCACAGGACGGACCACAGGCCGATCCAGAAGGTGGCGAAAGTGCGCTCGTCCGGGCTGAAGGACGGCTGGTAGCAGGGCACCGCGCAGTTGGGCACCTGGCCCGTCCTCACCTTGTTGTACAGGGGGTGCGACTCCTTCAGGATGGGCACGAAGGGCTCACGGCACGTGCAAACAGCCGGGGCGCCCGCACCGCACTCGCCCCGCGAGGAGGGCGCCCCCGCCGGGCCCAAGAGGGTGGGCTTGGGCGCCAAGGACTTGGGGGGCGCAGTGGTGGCCTCGCTTCGGTTGTAATCCATGCACAGGACCTCAGCGTCGCGGCCCAGCACCGGGAGGCGGTCGCAGCTCATGCGCTCGGGCCAGGCAAAGCCGTACTGGCGCATGAGCGGCGAGCAGCCGGCTTTGGCGCGCTCGCACACCGACCGGCAGGGCGGCAGCGGCTTGTGGTAGTCCGGCAGGCAGATGGGCGTGTACATGGAGCACAGGAAAAAGCGCAGGTCAGGCGAGCAGTGGATCTCCACCAGCGGCCAGAACTGGTGAACCTCCAGGCCTGCCTCGTCCTGCGTGTCATGGTTGAACTGGTTGGGCATGTGCGTCAGGTTGTAGCCGATGCCGCGGCACATGGGCACCGTGATTTCCTGGCACACCGGGGCCTTAGACGCAGTCGCTGCTCGGCCCACCAGCTGTGCCAGGAGCAGCAGCAGCAGCGAGGGCGGCGCGCACGGGTCGGGCCGCGCCATCGCCCCCCCCGGGCCTCGGCCTCCCGCGCCCACCAGGGGCCCACGCAGGCCAAGGAGCGCGGGGCCGCCCCCTCCCGGGCGCAGCGCGTGGCGCCGGGGCTGACAACCTGTTGGTTTCTTTTTCTCTTAAAGAAATCCGTCCAGAGACAAACTGCTGCAGGCAGGCGCTGGGCTCCTCGCCTCAGGACAGGGCGGGGGAGGGACCGTCGAGCTCCGGTTCTAGAAGGACTCTAGGAAAAGAAAAAAAAAACACCCAGACCACGACTTTTGGAGAGGCGTCACGGCTGGGTCCCGGGAAGAGGGCTCTGGTCGCCAGGCTACCCCTCTCTACTCCACTCCGGACCAAGTGCTCACTCCCGTACCTTTCCTCTCCCGGCTGGGCCTCGGGAATGAAGAGCTGGGCACGGCGGAAAGGGGCAGAGACGGGGCTAGAGGCGAGGGGCAGGCGCGAGTTCTCACCTCTAGGGATCCTGTGGAGGGCCGAAGTCCAAAGCCAGCCTGGTCCTTGGTCCCTTGGACTCTCCGCTTAGAAGCGCAATCGCGGGCAAGCCGGCGCGGAGAAAGTTTAGCGACAGGCTGGGTCCCCGCGGCGGCGACCCATGCTAGCAGGTGGGGAGGCTCAGTGAGCCGGGCGCCCCCAGAGTGCGGCCGGCGCAGGCCCGGCTCTCGCCGTCTCTTCCTCCGGGGCCCCCCGCATGGCCCAGGCGGAGCGGGGCGAAGGCGGGCCGTGGGGAGTCGGGTGGAGGCGCAGGGTGAGCAGCGCCCCGCTGCACCTGGCGGGGTAAGGCGGCGAGCGACCGAGGACCCAGCAGTAGCGCCGGTCGGGCGGGGGCTGCACGGAGAGCGCCTGCCGCAGCCGCCGCCGCGTCCCGCCGCCGCCGCTCGCCTGCTCCCCTGCAGGGGGCTCCGCGCTCCAGCGGACTCCCGGAGCGGTGGTGGCCGCGCTTGGGGCGCGCCCTGCTCGGCTCCTCCCCGCGCTCCTCACCCCTCCGCCTACCTCCCGTGGGCACCAAGGGCGCGAGACTGCGGCGAAGTCCGACCCGGGCCGACTGCCCTCTCACTCCCGCCCGGGTCACCTGCCTCTAATGCCCGCCCGGAGGCCCCGCCCAGGCCCCACCCCCGGGCTCCAGTCAGTGCGGGGCTGCGGCGCCGCGCGCCCTCCCGGCCCCTCCCACTTCCCCAAGGGCTCGGACTCTCCCCCGAGCCCTCCAGCCCCGCCCGGAACCGGCCGCTGCAGAGCTCTGGCCAATCGCTGGCCGGAAAATAACGGGGGCGGGGAGAATGCTAATCGCACCTCCTTGAGAACTGGAGCGGGAATCCCGAGCCTGAGTCCTCCGAGTTTTCTACGCGCGCGGGTCTGCTCTTGGTGCAAGCTAGGAGCCTCTGCTCCCACGGCTCCGCGGTGGCTCCTATGTGCGTCCCCTAGCACCCTGAAAGGTCAGCACCGTGTAAAAGAACTGCAGTGCCACCTGTCTCCCTTCCGCGCGCTTGTATCGGGTAAAGAAGGGCCAATACCAGCCCCTACGTTTGCCCAACAGTGATCGTCATTAATGCAAGACCTGAAACACAATTCTGAGGCAAGTGTGCAGTTCAGGTAGGAAACCGAGCCTTACCAGCCTGACCCTGGCGAGTGAGCTCATACAAGCTGCAGACCTCGACAGGCTTGTTCCCTGAGTGTCCTGGCGCCTGGCAGATAGTAGGCGTGCATGGCGAGCGCAGGACTGACACCGCGCAGCTGGCAGCGCTTGCACCCTCCTCCTCTCCCCAGACCTTCCCCA
Source organism: Capromys pilorides (assembly GCA_004027915.1). Classification (NCBI taxonomy): domain Eukaryota; kingdom Metazoa; phylum Chordata; class Mammalia; order Rodentia; family Capromyidae; genus Capromys; species Capromys pilorides. The sequence goes on from PVKN010003134.1 coordinate 16,418, forward strand.
GCCCCAGGCCCCGACCTTTCGGTTGCATCTCGTCATCACGTCTTGCTGCTGTGACAAAGTGAGCTTCTGACTTTGGAAGACTCCAAGAATGTTAGTCCTTATCAGCGAGTTGTCTAATCCTAGGCAGGTCCGGAGTCGCTCACAGGTAGCTCGGCTCGGGATCTGTCCTGGCCGCGCCCCCGGGCTGCCCGTGGCCGAGCCCTGCTCCGAACGTCACGGGCAGCTGGAGGCGCCCGGAGCGCCCGCCGGGGAACTGTCAGGCTGCACGTTTTAATAGTTCTACAAATGCTTCTTTTCTGTGTGCTCTAATTAGATTGGAAGACAGGTGTTTAGCGTGCTGACCGAGATGGTTTACATTGCACCCTCTGTTCCATCCCCTTCTTCCCTGGGAGGAAAAGGCTCAGAAATAGGCAGAGGGTCTGGACGCTTGCAGGGCTCGAGGCTGAGACCCACTGCTAGTTATAATCGATTTTCTGGGTTCCCTGTGTACAGACTGGAGATCGAGTTTCAGAAGAGCCATCTCCCTCCTGCTGCAACAGCCGACTTTGTGGGAAATAATGAAGACTATTAACTACACAGACTTCAGAAACATTAGTGGCGTTTAAAGTACACACCCCATCTTCTCTTCCCTCGAATTCTACAGGTGATCATGTTGTAGCTCGCTTGTTTTGGGGGACTTGTTTGCACCTGGCCCGCAAACATCGCGGTTGAAAATAGCAGGATCTGCTAGAGAGCCCGGACTCTGGCAGCCACGGAGGGGAGCCCTGGGGAAGGCAGCGTCTGCGCCTGCGCTCGTCCAAGGGCGGGGTGGCCGCTGCACGCTTGTTGCAGCCAGTGCGTTGTGGGGATGGACAAGTGTTAGCTAATAATAAAAATCATTTGAAGTTGGAGAATGTTAGTCACTCACACTGGAATTTAGTCAAAATACTTGTGTTATTTCCCTTGGTTCTTTTTTTTTAAATTTCACTTGTTTGTGACTCACATCTATGGTTTGAACTGTTTTGTCTACCTTCTCTCAACAGCAAAAATCTTAGTTTTACTGAGAGATCTTTAAGAATGATGGAAAACAACACTTCTATAAAGACTAATTTTGTATTGTATCGCTTTTCATCACATTTTAACCTTTGCTTTTCCATATATTGCTTCAAGTTAAGGGCAATTTGAAATATGCTGCATAGCATGTCTTACCCAGGGTGTTACATAATTCGTGTATTTTACCTCATTTAATCTTTGCATCAGTCAAATGAAGAAATGGATACCAAAATGACTTGCTGAAAGTTATTCACTCCATGGAAATGATAGAAATAAACACTTACATATCATGATGGCTAATGATGGTTCGTTAATAATGATATGCTATAGAAAATTGCTGTAAGTAGATTTTAAGTTTTTACCCTACAAAACAATGAGGTAATATAGGTAATAGCTTGATTTAGCCATTCTATAAGGGATATAATTTTTACTTGTTAATTAATTAATTGATTAATTGGCACAAGGTCCCACTACATAGCTCAGACTTGTCGTGATCCTCCTGTCTCAGCCTCCCCAGTGCTGGGATTACAGGCATGCGCTACCACACCAGGCTTTGGTGGCCCACTTGGTGCGCCCGTGTTCTGGGGCCCACATAACATGTGGAAACTGGGGATGAAACCAATTCCTTGAGCTTGCCAGGCATGTATTTAGGCCACTGAGCTGTCTCCACAGCCCATTTTACTTGTCAATTAAAAAATTTCTCCTAAGTCAGTAAATTAGCATAATTTAAAAAGAAGATGATGCTTATTTATTGTGTGGTAAGGTGTGGTGTGGTGGTGCTAGGCAACCGCTGTATTATTTTATACTCTTAGTATTTATACTTTATTATTTTATAGCCCATGCAGTTGCGGTTTTAATGCCTTAGAGCATTGCCATGCATCCTCCTCTGTTAACTCATTTCTCCTTCCGTTTTCCATTCATGCAGCCATTCAACAAACATCACATTTCTGAATTGAAGATACTGTTGCTGTACTGAACATATTTCTGCAGAGCCAAACTTGTGAAATTCAGCTTAGAGTTCAAGGTATGTTTGTTAACTGTTGAAATAGAGAATAGCACCAACTATTCCATTTAATAAGTGCATGACATTATATAAGCTTGGAAGTATTGATTTTGAATTTTGTCACCAGGGAATAGTAACAGCATTTAAAATGTTACTAGGTTTTTGTTTACACCTGAATGAGTTTTAATGTTATAGGGATGAACTGGTAGCTTATGTGTTCTGTTTATTTTGTAGTTCTGTAGGATCAAACACAGGGCCTTCACAGTGAGCTACCTCAGGTGTGCGCTCTCTCTCTCTCTCTTTCTTTCTTTCCTCCTTTCTTTGTCTTTCTGTCTCTCTGCATGTGTGTGTGTGTGTGTGTGTGTGTGTGTGTGTGTGTGTGTGTGTGTTTGAGACAAGATATTGTTAAATTGGCCAGGCTGGGCTTGGACTTAAATTTGCAGCCCTCCTGCCTTAGCCTCCCAGAGTGCTAGGATTACAGGCACGTCACCATGTACACTATCTTAAAAACTGATGCTGAAATGGCATGTTAAGTACAAACACCCTCAATAAATAGTTGTGAAACGAGTGAATGAGTTCATGACTGCTGAGGTGAACTTTTTCAACTTCACAGCTGGCACTGAGCGCTTGTGGGCAGCCTCGCCACAGGAACTGCGTCTCTCAGCTCGGCCTGACTGCTAACTGCAGTCCAAACTCTGGCTTTGCCCTTACTAGCTGTGCACCTAGGGTCTTTCCAGTTTCAATATTCTTTTTTATATATGACTTTAACAATCCAAAGAAACATTCTTTCCAGGTGTGCTTTATCTCTGAGCACACTCCAAGCTAACTGCTGTCTTTAGTGATATTACCAAGTTTAATCCAAAGCACAGGTGGTCTCACTTGCGGGGATGGAAGTGCTCACAGCTGACTTCAGCAGCCATCGTGTTCACGTGGGCCTACATGGCCCGGGCCCCCATGCTGGTTACTTCCCGCACAGGGACAGAATTTCTTCTATCCTCTCAGCCATTCTCAGGTAGGAAATCAGTGTACTAACCCAAGGGCTAACCCCATGTGCCATCGGCCCAGGTGGATGACATGACGGGAAGGTCTCGTTCGCAATGAAACTGCAAGAATTCTCTTGCGACCTTCAGTCCTCTCCCTCCCACTCTATGGTAGGGACAACGGGAGAGGAAAGAGGTGCTCTTTTTCTCCCCCAGGTAGTGAAAGCACTACTTTTCCCCACAATGATTGGCACCTGTCAGCTGCACATTATAACCTCCTTGGAAGGCTGATGCAGGAGGATAAAAATTCAAGCTCAAGGGCCGGCCAGATAGCTCAGCAGACTAAAGCGTCTGCTTAGACAGGTGCAGGAACCCAGGGACTGGGATTTGATCCGTGGTGTGCTGTGCCGGCCTCACCCCCAGGGCCGGCTGAGACAGGGAACGAGACTGGGCGTGGCATACGCCTATAATCCCAGCACTTGGGAGGCTGAAAACAGGAGGATGACTACAAGTCTGAGCTGTGTAGTGAGATCCTGTAAACCTTGTGCTAAATACATTTAAAAAAAATTTTTTTTTGAGCTCAACAAGACTGCCTTATGGCATCCCTGAGGATGAGGCTATGTGAAGGTCCTGGGATCAATTTCCAGTGCCGCAAATAATAGTAATATTATTTCTTTAAAAAATAGTGTTAGAAATTAACCACATTGGTAGGAAGTGCAGTATCCCCAGAGAAGGAATAGGGAAGTGTGTTCTAGGTTAAGTGCACCTGAGTCTGCTTAGGTGGAAGGCAAAATTATGTAGAGCAACAGAATGGTGATAAAGAGTATTCAGAGTGACAGTAACTCTAATAACAGCAACAGATGAATATTGAGGGTTTCCTGAATGCATTTTACAGAATATGTGCCATACATTGTACACATGCAATCTTTTTCACCTCAAGAAGCCTAGAGGGGCCAGCGGGATGGTTCAGTGGTCTAAGGCGCCTGCTTAGGAGGGCTCAGGCAACTGCAGGGACTGTGGTTCGATCCCCGGCACCACATGCTGCGCCAGCTCCACCACCGGGGCAGGCTGAGCCAGCCACAAAATAAATAAAGAAAGAAACAAATACAACAAGCAAACAAATAAATAATAATAATAATTTTTAAAAAAGCCTAGAGAGTTGTGTCCTTACTGCCACTCTGTAGGTGCAAACACTGAGGTTCAGGCCAGCCAGGCACACCCCACTGCCCCACCTGAGTTTCCCTGACTTCAAAGTCTGTGTCCACAGCAGGCCTCACTGTAGTCCCTGGTCCTCAGCATCCCCTCCTGGTGGTTAAGGAGAATCTTCAGTTCTGGTATGGTCCCTTGCAAGTGGAGGCCCAGTACAGGAAAGCTGAGTGCTCTGGCTTCCTCTGGAGTCCATAGGGTAAATCCCACACAGCCTGTTCTTTGGGCGCAGAACACCCCTGAGGGGTGCCTCTCACACAGACTTCAGTGTGTCCTGGTTCTTAACAGAAGAAGTTTCACGTTGCTGAGCATTGATTCTGTTGCTGTGGTGAGCTGGGCACTGGTTCCAGGAGCCTATGGAGGGGACAGGGGGGAGGATAGAGCCTGGGGAGGCCCAGTGGTGCTAGAGACTCAGCAAGGACCCAAAGCTTGCTGGAGGCTGAGTGTGGGCAGTTGTCCCTCAGGGTTTGCTGCTGAAAATTGAAGCCACTCTATGTATTCAAGCAGAGACAGATTTGGTGCGTAGGCTGGAGCAGGGATATACCCAGCTGCTGGAAGGCTGGAAAAGGAGAAGTGAGGAGGCTGGGGGGAGGCGGTTTTGAGGGGATGGGCTGTAGGAGGCACCCACTGCAGTAACAGTGATCTACAAGTCAGGATGGCAGTTCTGATGCTGCCCCCAAAACATGACCTGGTCTTATATTAATTTTGCTCCAAAAGATGCAATAGGTCATATTTTTCATGGATAACTTATTTTATTGTATATAACAATCTATATTTATTGATGTACCAAAATGTACATTTAGGGGCTGGGTATATAGCTCAGCAGTCGAAGTACCTGTCTGGCAAGCGCAAGGACCCAGTTCAATCCCTGGTACTGCATGGCATGTCAGCCTGGACACCAAGCTGGCCACTGAAACCAGGCACGGTGTCACATGCCTGTAATCTCAGTGCTGGGGAGGCTGAGACAGAAGGATCACTACAATTCTGAGCTGTATAGTGAAACTCTGTACCAAATAAATAAATAAAAGACTTTTTAAAAAATCTACACTTATTCATGTATAAAAATCTACATTTATTCAAATACAATCATGGAATCATCTGGTGGAATATTGTCATAGTTCTCCAAACCCTAGATTTCAGCCTAATTTTCTTGTGATTCCTTTCCCTGTAAGACCATTGTCCCAGCAATTCATGTCCTGCAACACAGGTGTCCTTAAATGAGCACATCTGTCCATGCAGGCTGCTCATAGTGCATCATTACGACACGTGACACTGAATTATGAAGGTGCATTTTAGGTGCAACAAGGTCTGTTACCAGGTGGGCCTGTTATTCTTATGTCTATACTCTGATCATTTAGAGTAAGTCTTGGGTTCATCTGTTTACATAAATATTTACCTCTTGTCCAAAGTCACCCACTTGGGTATTGACAAATAATCATAATTTATGTTATTTAAGTATTAATGTCAGTAATATTTGTATTTAATTGCATATTAATATTATTTATAAGTGAGTATATCCGTGTGTTGCAATGGGCTTGCTGAATGCACTCATGTGGCTAATCATCTTAACTGGGGCTTATCTGGGGATAGGGCTTATATTAACAGCACCTGAAAATTCCTACTAGAGTTTATTTTCTGGCTAGGTCTTATTTTCAGGAAAATAAAGTACTGCATAATTGGTGACTGGCCACTTGGAGGGGACACCAAGCCTGGCAGCATTACTGCTGGTGATGGGAAATCTTGATGGCCAGTCTTCTTGGATTGCACAACACCCAGGAAATTAGTAAAGCACACTCTAGATGTGTCTCTGAGAGGCTTGCTGAGAGATACATGGGGCAGACATCGTGCAGGCTGTGGGCTCCGGTGGGACACAGGTGGGAGGAGGAGGAAGCTTCCCGGCTGCCCCCACCGGACCCTGCTGCCCTGCTGTTTCTGTGTTTGAAGTGCTGGCTATGGACTAAGCCTCCTGCAACTGTGAGCCAAAATAACCTTTTCCTCCTTTAACATGTGGTGGATGTCAGGGAATGTGTTAGATAATGCGTCTCAGAAACAAGGAAGTGCTGAGTTGCCATCCTCCTGCTGTGTAGCTGGTATCACAGGCCTGTGCCACCGTGCCTGGCTATGACTCCTGTAAAATGCAATCAATTAGTTAAAAAAAGGATTCTAGGTCAAGATTTTTAAACAGGGCATGTCTATACCGCCTTGTGATCTGTGTCATAGTTCTGTGGTCATCGACCACACAACAGTTTCCTCCACCAGATTATATGGTCATGAGATCTTCCATTCCCAGATCCTTCCCTGGAAATCTACATTTTTTAAAAAGATAACTGATATTTTCGAAAGATAACTGGTAACTGCAAAAACTTCTCCCAGCCCCTGCATTCCTCTGCAGTGTGACCTTGCCCTTCTCCCATAGAGGAGTGTGGGTAAAAGGTCCTCAGTCAATTGCTTTCTCCTGAATCTTGGTGGTCCTGTGATGGTGCTGACCACTAGAGTATGTTGAAACAATGCTGCCATGTGTCCTATGTGGCCAACTCTCTGGAGCATTACTTTTTTGAAATGCTGCCTCTTCAAGCCCATAGGGAGTGGCCGTTGACAATCCCAGCTGAATGAGCCTTTGCGTCACCCCAGCTGGTGTCCAATGCACGGTGCCCAGCCTCAGGTCCCCTCAGCTGGCTAAACTGTCCCAAAGGAGGCCCCAGACAGCATGGGCAGAGGTGAGCACCTCAGCTGTGCCCGCTCCAGCATCCTGAGCCACTGTACCAGGGAGTTCAATTAAATAACTATTGTTTTATACCCCGTACAGTGAGAGCTTTTTACACAAGAGCAGTAACTGGAATATCCCAAACCCGGCTGCCTGTGAACTCTCAGATGGTTGGGAAGATAACTTTTTTCCTTTTTACCTGACCCAGTTGGTGATCAACTTAAGCACTGAAGTTGAGAACTTTCATCCATCTCACTTTCATCCTGTTGAATCTCACTGTTGATGATATGCATGGGAAATGTCTAATCTTTTAAAACACAAATCTTCACCATTGATCTTAATATCCTGCTGCAGTGAGTTCCCCAGGTCAATTGTGTGCAGTGGGGGGGAAAAAGATCTCCTTTTATCCACTTTAAACACGCTTCCTTTTCATCCCATCTTGTCTGCTTGTTCTTCCTCCAAGTAAAGGGGTTTCTATTTTGTGGGGCCCTGGACAGAGAGCTGAGTTGAGACAATAATCTTCCTTTGAGCTGGTCACCCAGAAGGCCTTGGGTGCCCCAGGACACCAAGCAGTGGGGTATAGCTGGTAACTCAAAGGTGTGGGCACCCCATTCTAATTAGTCACAGGTTCAGTTCCAAGAGTTTAAAAACTGGTCACTATGTTTGGAACGAGGGTGTGGGTGCTTTCCTATAAGGCTGCTACGCTGAGCCCAGGGGAGTAGAAGGAAACCTGAGTTCAAGTCTCAGCTTGGAGACCAGCCTCTCCCTCATCTAGGACATGCAGAGATTCAGCCAGAAGATCGTGCCAAGCACTTTGTCCCCAGCATTCTATGAATTCTATTTGCCAGTCGTTCAGAAGCATCTGCCACAAGAATGCATGGGACAGAGCATTGTACTTGGAAGAGCGTGCCTTCCCAGCTCCGCAGCAGGCCCACAGAGAGCAAAAACAAAAAGTTATCTTTTTCCAGAACAGAATTCCAAGTAGGCTTATTACCAAACACAGATTCCTGCTGTGGCTGTTAAGTGATGTCCAGCAGCCCGTCTTCTGCTTCCCAGGGCTGTCCCCTCAGTCCCTTGGGTCTTTGTCCAGGATGTCACAGCTGCATTGCTGGACATTTGTGCTGGGACAGCTTCACACCAAGTGACAGGAATGAACAGATGGGTGGAGACAGTGCTGGATGGCCCCCTCCTGGAGGAAAGGGGAGTATTAATTACCCCAAGGAGCCATTCAGAGGGTCGGGTCACCTCAGTTGCAAACAATCTGCACATTCCTTCTCTCGAGCCTTTTTCTCCACAGAGAAGGAAAAATTTAGTGCCTGTGTGGGCTGAAGGAAAGCACTGTCTCCATGTCACTCAGCCTGGCTCTTTCCACTTCACTCTGTCCCCCTAAATGTTTCTTCTGCAGTGTGATTCTTAGGACTTCTTAGGCTACAGCTTAGGCCTGAAGCTCTGTTTCCTGCTTTCTTACGAATTTGCCCCTCACACTTCTTGTATCTGGTCTTGGGATTCCTCCCCGCCCCTCTACCAGCTCAGAGCTTCCAGGTATTGGGAAACAGGCTGCTTGTGGTGAACAGACTCTGCCAAAAGCAACAAGTAGACACCGAGCCTCAACGCAAACTTATTTGCCAGGTGAACGAATGAGCCCCGGAGGGCCATTGAATCTATGGGATGTATAGACAAAATTTCAGGAATAATAAGTAGAAAAATAGGGCCGGCGAGATGGTTCAGTGGTCTAAAGCTCCTGCTTAGGAGGGCTCAGGCAACTGCAGTGACTGCGGTTCGATCCCTGGCACCACATGCTGCACCAGCCCCACCACCAGGGCAGGCTGGGCCAGCCACAAAAATAAAGAAACAAACAAACAAAAACAAGCAAACAAACAAATAAATAATACATAAATAAATAAAAAATAGCAGTGAACAAAATATCTAGCATCTGGAAGAGTTTTTGGAAAACATCGCTCTAAAGAACCTTCCCCTACTTTCCTTAGTAATGTGTCTAAGTGACCCATATGTTAGAATTGAAGACATCATGCCAAAATTTATAGTGAATGATATTTTTGGTGTGTAAATGGGAAAACTGAAGGCCATGTGGGATGGTTTTCCTGAATTATGTGGTTAAAGCAAGTCATGGGTGGCACCACCTCCACCGGGCTGACTTCTTGGCTGTAGCCCAAGAAAGGTGCCATATACATTACATTCTGTCCCCTTCCATGGTCCCTACCCACAACTTGTTAACAGTGGCTTAGAAGAGGGTTGCTGCAAGCCCCTCTGCTCATATTCGGCTGTGTTTCCTTATTGCTTGTTACTCACAGGCTCTCTGCAAAGACAGCTTCCTGTTTGGTAAACGGTGTCTGGAGGAAGGGTCAACTAGTGATGCACCTCGTTTTAGAAAATTAAGTAGCGGGGGCTGGAGAGATAGCTCTCTGTTGGTGCGGTCTGTTCATTAGAATGAACGAGCCAACATGGATATGTTCTTAGTACCAAAGTCTAGAGTCTATGCTAGGATTAGTTTGTATTTGTGTTTCATGGCCCTAAGTGTTTTGACAAATATGTAATGTCACATGCCCACCATTGTGGTAGCGTACAGAAGAGTTCCACTGCCCCTCGAAATCTCTCGTGCCTCACCTTTTCATCTATCCATTCCTCAAACCCTTGGTAACTACCAACCAGTTTTATGGGGTTGCCTTTTCCAAAATGTCATATAGTCAGAATCATACATTTTCTTTTCCGAATGGTTTCTTCCATTGATGTATGCACTGAAAATTTCTTCATGCCTTTTTGTGGTTCTCTCTTTCTGTGGTGCTGGGAAGAATTGCATTTAGGGCTGCTATACCACAAGGCTCGTTTTTCATTGTTGAATAATATTCCATTGTCTGGATGTACCACAGCTTCTTTATCCACTCACCTGTTGAAGGACATCTTAGTTGTTTCTAAGTTTTTTACAATTACAGCCAACACCCTTGTGTGGACACAGGTTTTCAGTTCACATGGGTGAACACAAAGAAACTCCTGGGTCATGTGATAAGAGTAGGGTTCATTTTTTAAGAAACTGCCATAATGTCTTCAGGAAGGCTGCAGTATCATGTATCCCAGCCGGTAGTGAGCAAGAGTTCGTGTTGCTCCAGAAAGCCTGACCAGTATTTGGTGGTGTCGGCACTTTGGATTTTAGCTGTCTTGGTAGGTATATCATGGAGTTGCTGCTTTAAGTCGCCATTTCCTACTGAGACAGGACATCAGATATCTTTATGTGTATATTTGGCATCTGTAGGTCTGCCATGATGTCTTTAGGTCTTTGCCTATTTTGAAGCTGGGTGTTGTCTTATTGTTATAGTTTAACAGTTTGTATATTTGGACTTAAATCCCTTTATTGTGCATATGTTTTACAAATACAGCTGTGGCTGGTCTCTTTTTGTAAACTGTGTTACAGAGAAGAGGTTGTTAATAAAGCCCTTGGCTGTTTTGATATTATTTCTTTCATTCATAGATTCTGTCTTTGGTGTTGTATCTAAAATGAGATTTAAATTGCTGGAGAAAAGCACCGAGCCACGCACTGAAGGGACTGTCAGGCGCAGGCAGCTGCTGGATGAGTCTTGGAGCAACGTCCAGAGGGTCCTCCCGCCACATCATGGGGACTGCTCCCTGAGGGTCTCCTGTGCCCCACGTGCCCCACACACTCAAACTTGTGCTTGGCTCCACCAGCACCTGGGGCATGAATGCCATCCCTGCCACTGCCCGCAAACCAAGAAGCCATCTCTGGGCTGAACTTTGCACAGAGCGAGGGCTTATTTTTAGTATTTGGATGTGTTGCTGCTGCTCAATTCTTAATCCTGTCCTCTTACTAAGAGATTTGTTAGGCTGGCAATGTATTGAAGCTTCCAACAAAATATGAGATACACAATAGTCAACCAAGTGTTGTAAACACAAAAACAGTGACAATCCAGTCTGGGTTGCTGTTTTTTTGTTTGTTTGTTTGTTTTTTGTTTTTTCAGTTTTTATTTTATGAGGACCAGTTTGCAGTGTAAAACATTTCCTCTCCTCATGGAAGTCGTCCCATGTACAGAACGCATCTCACTACTTATCTCCTTCATCTCCCCTGCCTCTCCCTGCCTTTCCTTCCATCAGCAAAAGGTCTATTTCCTACTGTGTATCTCATATTTTGTTGTTTACTTGTAGTTTGGGTTTCCCATATGAGAGAAACCATGTGATATATAAGCTAGGGCATTTGATTTAATTCACTTAACATTATGGTCTCAAGATGCATCGGTTTTCCCACAAATGTCACTTTTTACTCTTCTTCATGGCTGATAGTATTCCATTGTGCATAGATGCCACACTTTTTTGCCCATTCATCTGTTGATATACACACAGGCCACTTCAAGATGTAGCTGTTGCAAACTGTGCTACTTGCTCTATGCTGCCTTTAAAAGATTACCAGTCCCCTACTACCACCATCTGTACTAGAGATTAAAACCAGGGGCTTTATGCTGAGCTACATCTCCAGCCCCTTTTTATTCTTTTAAATTTTTATTATTTATGTTTTTGGTACAGGACATCAGTACGTAGCTTGGATTCCTAGTGATCCTGCTGTTTTCAGCCTCTCCATTGCAGGGATTACAGGCATGAGCCACCACACCCAGACTTGGTCAGTGGCTCAGTGCACCTGGGTGGGCACGGATTGTGACACTGGGATCCAACCCTCGTCCCTACACTTGCCTAAGCCGGCACTTAGTCCACTGAGTTATCTTGTCGGCCCTTATTTTTTATTTTGTGATAAGGTTTTGATAAATTGCCCAGGCTGGGCTTGAATATGCAAACCTTCTGCCTCAGCTTCTCAGAGTGCTGAGATAAGAGGCATGTGCTACCAGGCTGAGCTGGCCAGTTCTTTTAAGGACAGTGTTTTGATTCTAACATAAACAGGAAACTTCAAATTGTTAATGAGACTTACAAGGAAGGGTAATGCAAAGGCAAAGTCATAACAGTGTGTGCAGATTTAGATAGCCAAGCATTCCCCAGGCCGTAGGACTAGCAGGGGGGGAGACGAGGCATAAAAGAGGGTGACGGGGTGGATATAACCGAAGCACTCTGTATTTCTGTATCTAAATACATAATGAAGGGGCCGGCGAGATGGTTCAGTGGTCTAAAGCGCCAGCTTAGGAGGGCACAGGCAACTGCGGGGACTGCGGTTCGATCCCCGGCACCACATGCTGTGCCAGCGCCACCACCAGGGCAGGCTGAGCCAGCCACAAAATGAATAAATAAAGAAACAAACAAACACAACAAGAAAACAAATAAATACAATTTAAAAATAAATAAATAAATAAATACATAATGAAACCCATTGTTTTATATAATTAATATACATTAGTAATCATAATTTAAAATATTTATACAGGCTGGGCATGGTGGCACATGTCTGTAATCCCAGCACTTGAGAGTCTGGGGCAGGAGAATTCATGAGTTCAAGATAAGCCAGTACTATATAGTACTCTATCTCAAATAAAATAAAATATTGATATAACATGCCAGATGAGTCTCAAGAGCAGTAGGCTGAGTGAAAACAGTTCCCAAAGATTATAATATGATATACTCTTTGTATTATATTGTTTGTTTGTTTTGAGATGATAAGTTTTCATGATATAGCGCAAAGCACTCTTGAACTCATTTTATAGCCCAGGCTAGCCTCAGACTCATAGTGATCTTACCTCAGCCTTCTGAGTGCTAGAGTCACAGGTGAGCCTGGCTGTATAATGTTCTTGAAATGATGAAATTATAGAAGTGGAGAACAAATCCGTAGCTGACATGGATATGGGGTATGGGCGTGGCTACAAGAAGACAACGTGAGAGATCTTTTGGACGGTAAAATTGTACAGCACCTTGTTCATGTGGGGAAATGGATTCATCTCACATAAGTGATCAATGTACACTGGGAAAAATAATGCCAGGTTTGACCACTGACCTAGCTCTCATATAAAGTGACTGGAGTCTCGCTGTTACTATAAGATTTGTTTTCTTGATGCTCACTTCCTTGGTACTTTCCTTCAGTTAGTTTGTAGAGCACAGGGCAGCCCCTCTTTCATGAATATTATTTTTAATCCACTTAGTTTTGGGGTTCCTTAAGTCAGGGATTAATCAACACTCTGTCCCACCCAGCCTGGAGGCGGCCTCCTCACAAGCACCAGGGAGTGCTGATGGAGTTGGTGATCATCTACCTGATGATCTCGCCTGGGGTCTCATCCTCACTGCCTGTCTGATGATCTTAAGGAGCCACATTGATAAGAAGAATGAAAAGAAAAGAAGATCGTTCCGAGAGACAACCCCAGGTCCCTGCAATGCTGAAACTGAGAGCCAAGGCGGAAAGATGAGCAAGCTTACTGATGTTGCTCCAGTGTGTGAGGGTGCTGTGCTGAGCAGGACTCTTAGTCATTTCTCCAAAGATGAAGTGCTGTGGTTTGGTTCCCGGATGTCCCCAAAAGTCCACATGTTAAAGATTCGTGCTATTGGGCGGGAGTGGGACCTAACAGGGCCTCCTTAGGTCACTAGGACACACCTTTAAAAGGAATTACTGGTTCCTGGCCCCTCTAATCTCAATATCTCTCTCTCTCTCTCTCTCTCTCTCTCTCTCTCTCTCTCTCTCTCTCTCTCTCTCTCTCCTCTCTGGTCTTTCTGAGACAGGGTCTCACTATGCAGTTTAGGCTGGCCTTGAGTTTACTTTTTGGAGCCCAGGCTGGTCTCAAACTTGTACCAATCCTCCTGCCTCAGCCTCCCAAGTGCTGGGACTACAGGCATGCACTACCACAGCCTGGATCTTCTTCCTCTTTTGCTTCTTGGCCATGAGGTGGATGTGTTTGCTTCGCTGTCTGTCTCTGCCACCATGTGCCACCTTACTCTAGGTTCAAAGCCATGGGAACAATCCTTCATGGACCAGAAACTCCAAAATTGAGACCCACAAGAAACCTTTTCTCCTTAAAAGTTAATTTGCTGAGTTGTTTTGTTATAGTGATGGAAAGCTGACTAATCAAGGAGGAAACTTAGGTATTATTGTAGAAATAAAATGAAGACTTGAGAAATATGTGTATAATCCATTCTTTATTGCTATAAAAAAAAGTCTAGATCTGATAAAGACATGTTGTGCTTATGTAGGGACCAGTAAAGGAACATCCCAGAGGCAGAGGACAGGGTTGGCTCACTGTGACCAGCTCCCCACTCACATGCCCCAGAGTCTGCACTGGCAAGACAGCATCCAAGGAATAAGTCACAATTGCAACTGAAACTCAAATTGGTGTCTTCTCCTCCCTTGGCAAGAGGGTGAGTGACAGGAGTAATAGAATGGCTTGGACAACTGTACTGTGCATTTTTGTTGCTCTAGGGAAAGGAGCAGATAATACTTACTTTGTCTCCTTTTTTTCAATTATACTTTTTTTCTTCTTAATGTCTATATATTTCTTTCTTTTTTTCTTCCCATTTTACATAGATATATCTGGTAATATGGATAACTGGTTGGAAGACAACGCTATGTATTACAACAAATACTGTGAAATTCATACTTGTTAAGTGAAATTCTGTATCACTTATAATTTTTTTTTTTTTTTTTTTTTTTTTTTTTTTTTTTTTTTTTTTTTTTTTTTTTTTTTTTTTTTTTTTTTTTTTTTTTTTTTTTTGGTGGTACCAGAAATTGAACTTAGGACCTTGTGCTTGCCAAGCAAGCACTTATTCCACTGTGCTATCTCACCAGGTACCTAATTTTTTGTTTTAATTCTAATTCGTACTCTCTTTTAAAAAATAAAAAAAGAAAAAAAAGAGTTAACTTGTCAAAGTATTTCCTAACATCCCTCCCCAAAATCATAGGCAAATACAGAATGGCTTCTTAGGCTCCTTTCAAACTGGCAACGTTGGTCTGTGGGAGGAACATATGTCCCAAAAGAAGGACGAGGAGTCTTGGAGTGAGTGGAAGCAGTTCTGCGTGGTTACCAGAGTCCCTTAGCAGGGCAGCACTGGACACTGAGCCTAGATTTCTGTCTGCATATGCGACTCTTGCCCCACTGTGCTGTCAGTGACTTTGGATTTTGGAGCCACCTCAACTAACTACAAGCCAACCCCACTGACTCCTAGGGGTCTGTGGGTCTACTCCATCTGCGTAGACACCCGCACTGAGGCTGTGGCCGCCATAGCCTTGGAGAACCTTTGTGGTAGCTCCAAGCCTGTCTATGCATTGCAATTAACTGGGAGGTTTCATACAAAGCTTGGTGCCAGGGTCCCACGCCTATAGATTTTGCCTTAATTGGCCTTCAGTGCAACTTCAGCACAGGGATTTATGTTTAACTTTTTATTGAGGTGTATTACACATGCAGAAACGTGCACACTCTAAATATCCCTCTCAGTGGTTTATACCTGCTGAGGTACCGTCTAATCACCCCTCAGTTTGAGGCTCAGAACTTCACTGCTGCAGTCACACATGCACGCACACACATGCACACATACGAGAACATGGAAACATGCATGCACCCAAGCACATGCACCTGCATGTATGCATGAGCCTTCTAACCACACGGAAAGTATGGGTATAAAGGCTTGTTTTTAACTCCCCACTGTCAATGTGTAGCCAAGACTGAGAGCCATTGTCTTGCTGGTTGAAGCAGGCACAGGCACAAGTAAAGCAAAAGAAAGGGAATCTAAAGAAACTCACGCTGTGTTCATGTCTGCAATCTTACTTCACATCAGTGCGTCAACAGGGATGGAAAGATGTTGGTTGTTGTTTCACACAAGATTGTTCGTTCATAAACAGCAGTTCTTTCTCAGCATTCACTTCTCAGTGCAAGACCTGCCTTCTGCCCAGTTGCCAAAGTGACGTTCACAGGTAATAAGAAAACACTGACAGAGTGTTTTTTTATGTACCAAGCCCCCCCACCCCCACCCCCCTCAGTAAGTCCTGCGTGCATTATCTCATTAGAGCCTCGCAGCATCAGATAATAATAGGTTCTCTTATTTTTCTCATTTTACAGATAAGGAAATAGGCATAAAGAGATTAAGTCACTTGCCCAAGGATATATAGTGAGCAGCTGGCAACACTCCCTTGCAGGGGTTCCTTTTGCTGTAACTCCACTAGGTTCTGTATTTGAAAGGTCCACGTCAGTTGCTCTGTGCTGTTCCATACTTGATCAAAAGTGAGTGCCATGCTGATTTCATTGTTGCAAAGTATAGGGTAGGCTGGGGAGATAGCTCAGTGGCTTAAATGCCAGCCTGGCAAGCACAAGGTCCTGAGTTCGATCCCCAGGACCAAAAAACAAAACAAAGTATGGGGTAATGAGCTAGGATGATTCCATCCAGAACAGAAAGACTGATGAGTCCCAAGGTGGACATTAGGATCAGGTAGTTTCACTTCATTTCACAAATGAAGAAATGAATTTTTTAAAAAATGAGATTCAGGGCAGAACTTAAGCTGAATGAGGGAAAATTTGAGAAAGTCCCAACAAATCCAGGGAAAAGCCTACTATAGCCCCGACCAGACAGCTAGGATCTGATCTGTTCTCTCAGATATGCAACTTGGCAGTATGACTTTGTGACTAATATTCCATGTAATGCTCGGGTTTGAACATTCTTACTTGCAACTATTGAAGCTGTAGAGAGCTCATAATCTAAACCAGACCAAGAAGCCGGGATGGTGGCACAGGCAGGAGGATCACTGCAAGTTCAAGACCAGCCTGGGCTACAAAGTGATCTCAAGACCAGCCTCAACAGCATAGCAAGACCCTGCCTCAAAAAGACAAAAATAAACAGCAGAGAGAAGACAATCACAGAGGTATTTGGGTTGGAAATGGAGTTCTCTGGGGTTCTTGAGTTTCCTCAGTTTGTTTGGATTTCATATCGTATGCAATCAGCCTCCCAGGGTATTTATCAAGGGAACAGAAGTGGCAGTGTGTAAAGGAAATCTCTGAGCAGTTTTCAGTGAAAACTCAGTGTTACATGTGCAAGTCTTCGTTCTGGAAGTGCCTGCACTCCCAGAAGGAAATCCAGTCTCAGGGAACATAAGGCTTATGGCTTTCCCACTTTTCTGCCCTAGGGTATTTTGGAGTTTCTTGCTATTGTTGAAGTTTTTCTCCCCCTTCTGCATTAGAGCTCTCTGGCCTCCACAGGCCCTTAGCCACTCATCAGCTATGCGCATCTTCTCCCTGCTTTGTTCATCTTCTCTAGTCTTTTTGACATTAAATCCTCTTTGAGTCACAGTATCTGGTCTGTTGCTCTCTCGGTTTCTTTCTTTCTTCTTCTATTTTTTTTTCCAGAGCAATTTTCCCAACATAAATTACACCTTTAATTACTTTTCTCTCACTAGAGCAGTGAATCATTCTAAGGAGCTGTTGGGTGGGGGCAGCTGAACGCGCAGCCAGGAGGTGCGAGCCAGTGCAGGCTTGTCAACCCCTTTTTCCAGTTGCCCTTCGAGCCAGGCCAGCGTGTAACCTTGGTGTTGAAGTTACCCACAATGGAAGCACCCATTGGTACTACTGTCCTGTGCGTGGGATCTCCCAGGCTTTAGAGAATGAGCCTTGCTTGTGGGGAGAAAAAAAAAGTGTGATACAGAAGGCTTGATGCCTGAAGGTTGGGATTGGGGTTGGTGTTGGACCCCTTCTGTTCTCCCTCTCCACACCGGTATGCCCTGCCATATGGCTTTGAAGTTCCTCTGGTGGAGAGAGTATATTCTTGACACATTGAATCTGTTCATGACACCTGCTTTGGCCAGTGGGTTTTAGTGGATGAGATACAAGCCAGGGCTTGTAAACATGCCTGCTCTCTTGTGTCTGTGCGATGTACATGAGGAGAGAGTGCCTGGGCTACTCCGCTGGCCCACAAGTGGAAGGAGAGGTATTGGGGCACACTGCCCCTAAGGGAGCTGCCCCCACCCATTTCAGCCCAGGACAGAGCTATGCAGCTGAGTAGAGATGCCAGGTACACACTCGGCCAAGGCCAGCAGGTCTGCCCAGGTGGCCCAGACCAACTGCTAATGCAGGAGCTCAAGGAGGAAGTGATTGTGGTTTGAAGCCTCTGACTTCTCTGGCTGGTTGGTCCCCAGCAATAAGATGATATCATGCCCTCTGGGATATGATGATGATTATATGAGCAGCTAAAACAAAGGCACTTGCAGATGTACAGCTGTGAGGATGTGGTTGGGTCTGAATGGCTCTGGACTTGCACCCTGAAGACTTGAGTTCAAATTCACTCCCACCCTCAACTCACTCTGTATATCTGGGCAGATCATTTCACTTATCGTGAAAGTACAAGAGCTTCCTTGTAGACCCAAAATGAGAGATCTTAGGAAGACATAGAAAAATTAATATGGGCCCCAGAACTACACTTGTACAAGTTTAAGAAAGGATTGGGAGAGGTGGGGTAAGAACTCGGAGGGTATTTCATTTGGGTATAAAATGTTATACCCAAACACGTGGGACCAATCTATTAAATTGTGAACTGGCTGATTTTTCAAAGTGTCTGATTTCTGCTGACAGGTAGATTTGGAGGCCAGATGTGGAGGAGTCTCCCCGCTCTAGAAGCTGTCCTGGACTTGTGTGATACATGGATGCATGCTGAAGGTGAGGGCCCCCAAAAAGTACTTACACAAAGCACTGTCCTCATAGCTCTTGACTTGAAATACAGTGAAGCTGGGAATAATTATAAAATGCTTGTGGGGTGGAGAGAAGATATGCGAGGCCAGTAGTTAGTTGACTGTGCTCCCTTCTTTGTTCCTTTAACTTTTTCTGAATAAGCCACTCAACTTACTGACCAGTGGTGAATTATGGTTCATTCACTCATTATTTTTTATTTTTTATTTATTTTATGTTATAGCCAGCTCAGCCTACCTTGGGGGTGGGGCTGGTGCACCATGTGGTTCCGGGGATTGAACTGCCGTCCCTGTGGTTGCCTAAGCTTGCCTAAGCAGGCGCTTTAGACCGCTGAGCCACGTTGCTCGCCCTCACTCATTATTTTTGATAGTCTTTTTTTCATGTGCCCAGTGCAGCACAGCAGCAGGCAGAAGGAAAAAGAAAGGGGCTTTCTTTTCTTTGAGGACACAGAGAAAATATGGGGAAGATGAGGAATTCTCTCAATTGAAACAAAGGGAAGCTGAGGCTTTGATGGCCTTTTGCTGGGGGTGGAGTCTGAAGGGATGTTTAGATGTACCTGAGGGGGCTGATTGTATCTTCCCTGAGGCGGTGGGAAGGGTGAAAGGAAATTGTACCCTGGGCTAAGTTGGAGAAGAAAGGGGGAGGTGGTCTTGGGGAAGATGATTTTTTTTTTTAAGGGCTTCAGCCATATTAGATGACCAGCATGATGATTTAGCAATTTATACTAGGGCCAGAGCCTATCAAACTTTTAAAAATGAATTTAAAGGATAGGACAGGGTGTACAGGGTCTCACTACACAGATCAGACTAGAAGTGATTCTCCTGTTTTCAGCCTCCCAAGCTCTAGGATTGCAGGCACGTGCCACTATGCCCAGTCTCAGTTGCTATCTCAGCGCTCCCCTGGGGCGAGGCAGGCATGGCACGCTGGGGTCGAACTTGGCTACTGTGCTCTGCCGAAGCTGGTGCTTTAGTCCACTGAGCTATCTGTCTGGCCCTTTCAGGACCAATCAATTTTGATTACACACTATGTTTTAAAACTTCTCTGGACACCAAGTGTGTAACAATGAATGAAACATAGTTCCTGAGGTTGCTGTCATTAGACCTTATGGATGCCCCATGTATTGTCATTTAGGTCAAAAAATAAGTTAGATCCTTTTTCAAGGGGAAAATTATAGCTCAGATAGATTAAGTAGCATGTCAAAAATCCTGTAGCTTCTAAAAACAGAGATAATAAGTGATAGGTTCTGGCCCTCGCATAAATTGCTAAAATCACTGTGGTGGTCATCTAATATAGCCAATGTCCTTAAAACAAAGGCCTATAGTCCCAGGACCACCTCCGTCCCTCACCAACTCAGCCGAGGACATAATTTACTTTCACCCTTCCCTCAGGGAAGACCCCCAGTCAGCTCCCTCAGGTACATCTGAACATCTGCTCCAAACTCCACCCCTGGCAAAAGGCCATAAAAGCCTCAGCCTCCCTCTGTCTAATTGAGAGAGACAATTCCTCATCTTTCCGCACATTGTGTCCTCAAAGAAAATAAGCCCCTTTCCCCTTTTCCTTCTGCCTGTTTCCTCTGTTGCACCGGTCACCTGAAAACACCTATCGATAAGATACACTTTTTGACCCTAAAACCTATTTTGCTTCTACTGAACCATACCAATCTCTCTGGTTTGCTGTTTGATTTTTTTTTTTTTTACAAATAATATTTACACATTGTTATAGGAATATATCCACGCATTCAAAATACAGTAGAGTTAAGGGCTTAAGCCTGGGTTTTTGTCTTATGCTGAGGCTATGTGATGTGTAAATCACGAGGTCAGGCTCTAAGTTTCTAGGACCAAACACACAGGTTTCTCTTTTGCATAGTCAACCGGCACCATGCAGTGTACAGTTACTGAGTCAATAATGTTTCTTTTGCATAATGGAATACACTGAAAACATTAAATATAATGGCACATCTCATTCTTGGATTACAAGATAAGTATTGGTTGTTATTCTATGGAAAAGAGGGCAATTTAAAAATATTTTCTGAAATTACAAGTTTAAAAAATTTTACCTTGCTGGGCATGGGGGTGCACACCTGTAATTCCAGCACTTGGGAGGCTAATGCAGGAGGATCAGTGCAAGTTCGAGACCAGCCTGGGCTACAAAAGTGAGCTCAAGGCCAGCCTGAACTGCATAGTGAGACCCTGTCTAAAAAAGAAAAAAAAAAAAAAAAAAAATTTACCTTAAGAATTTGTCCTACAGAAGTATTCACCAGTGTATAAGATTATTCAGAGTAGGGTTTTTTTCCCCCTGGTGAAATATTGATCATAACTTATGTGGCCATTAGTACAAAAGGGGTAAGTAAATGATGATATGTACGCTCTGTGGAGGAAGGAGGCAGGGAGCTGGCTCTTTGGTCTGTGGAACACTTCCAAGGTCTCCTGTTGAGGGAGGCTGTGGCTGATAAATACGCACAGGAGATGGCAGATGAAATTTCCAAGGCTTCAGAAAGAGCGCTCACCATAGCTTGATGTTCTAGATCAGAGACAACAAGTTCCTTGTTAACCTGTGCCAATATTTATTGACTAGGTATTGTAGGGAAGGGGTATAGGTATGTTTTATAGATGACACAAGGAAAAAGAGGTCCCTTTCATATCTAGCATATTCTGGTGTGGCATCCATGATCTTTATATACAGGAAATAACTGGCAACAGAGACCATTCCGTGTTCGCAGGGGGATGGAATCATCCTTAGGTTTGGATAAGGGAGAATTTTGGAGCTGAGAAGGTCAACAGTCTTCATGAGTGTTTCCTTTGAGTTCAGAAAGGATTGGAACACAATGGCTGTGAGAGGTGGGCCGGGCCAGACCTGGAGACTCTTGGCCAAGTCTGTGATAAGCCAGACAGGATGAGGGTCAGGATGAGCTGGAGACACCAGGACAGGCTGGAGATGGACTCAGTGATATGGGGACAAGGGCTGGTGAGGCAACACAGGAGGACCCGGGAGGCTGAGACAGGGACTGGGAATTGTGTTCAGGTGGTTGAGTCAGAGGCAGCTTGCTCCAAACAATCCATTCTGTGGTAGAATCTGGCGCTCCTGGGCAGACTGGACTGGCGGTTAGGATGCCCTGAAGACCTATCTGGAGCCCCGAGACTAGGGAAGAAGCCCAAGTTCACTTGGTGCCACAGCAGAAGAGAAAGAGAGGCAGACACAAAGCTATTATCCCTCAGCCTACCCTGCCTGGACACGACTTTAAGATTCCACAGCATATGCTAACCTCCCTGGCAAGCTGTAATTACCGTGACAGTTATTACCCAGGGTTTTACAGGTGTGTAATACTATTGCTTGGGCAAGAACATGGGGCAAAGAGGCAAGCTCATTCACTCAGCTCTGGCTCTTTGTCCCTAGCATCTGGCAGACTAAAAAAATGAGGCACTGCACTGGGGTGCAGCTCAACGATAAGGTGGGCTTAGCACGCAGGAGATGCTGGGCTGAGTCCCCAGCAACCCCACACTCAAGAAACCAAGCAAGCTGTGGGTGCCCCGCCTCCCAACACTGAGTCAGAGCTGTGTATACCTAGTCTGCCGCTGCACCCAGAGAGAAGTCATGAATATTAATTTGCTTTGTGGAAGCAAAAACGAAAGAGTAGAAGTTAGTCTGAAAAGTTATTTCCTGGTGTTTAATCAGAACTGGTAAAAGAGAGTTGGGGACGTATCTCAGACGCCTAAGCGGCTGCCTGATAAACACAAGGTCCTGAGTTGGATTCCCTGTATCGCAAACACACACACACAC